>PYSQ01000007.1:0-78350 GCA_003049435.1 Nakataea oryzae | reverse complement strand
AAACCAGGATCGCCTATTAGGTGATGTCTGACGCTGTCGACATCAATCAAATAGCCAACCCAATGCTGTTCAACCAAATCAATTGAGTGAGGAAACGCGCAAGCAGCAAACCGAGACCCGCGACCGCATCATCTCTCCCTTTCCATCTCCCGCACACTCATTCACTCGCTCACTCACTTGCTTGCTCTCGGTCGCCCGTTTTCGTGCGTGGCCCGCCACGCCCGCAGCAACCTCAGCTGTGCTGCAACGCCGACCGACCCTGCGCAGCAGACATGGACCGGCGGCGGGGCCTTGCACATCAGACAGCCCAAGGCCTCGAATGCAACGCCCGCAGGCTGCAGGCAGGCTAAACCGCACCAAGCAGGTACCTCCCCTAGTCTAGGTTGCGGCGGGAGGAGACGCACCGTGCTAGCGATACTGCAGTCAAGGCGTTTGCGGGCAGCTCCCAAAACAAGAGCCAATTGCATTTGCACGCGAGGGGCCACTTGCAGGGGCAAATGTGGTGGACTGGACGCTGGCCAGGTGGGTTTAACCACACGTGGATTGCCCTTGATGGGGTCTGTGATGGGCGATTCCTGGTTGACTGCGCAGCCTATCCCAGTTATTTCCTTCAATACCAACAACGGTCGTGCTCGGTCTTTGATTTCTTCTTTTCTTCCTTTTTCTTCTTTTTTCTTTAAGTCATGGGCCACCAGGTGTCCGCCTCGGGTCTAACTACCTAGAGATATTCCGAGACCCGCTGCTTGATCGAACCTGGTCGCTGACGTCGTTCGCCGGGTGTTGCGCTGCAGCCCATTGAGAATGACCCTTGCGGGTGGACTGGTAGCGAGGGCTGGAAATTGGATTCGGAAGCATCTACCCACATGGCGGGCCCAAGAGCTTCCAGAAGCCTTCGGTGCGGCGGGCGCGAAATGTACGCGACACGACTAAAATTGTCGTCCGTCTGCCGCGGGTCCCCCCCGTACCTCGGCACAAGAAAGCAGCCCTGGCCCACCCAAAGTCGTCTTTCCTTTTCTCCTCGCCATGTTCATCTCATCTATTTTTTTTTCTCCTTTTAGTTTCTATTTTTCTTTTTTTCCCTTCCCTTCCTTGGGTGTGTGCACCACTCCGAAGCGCCGACGGGCGGTCAAGCTCCCTTTCGGCCTAGAAAAGCCTCGAGCTGCTGAAACATCTGCGTCGACCATCCTCTGCGCCCAATGCCGACTAGGTAATTACCTGTCTGGCCTAGGCGCCGCTTGGTTAGCACCTGCCTCGCTACGTGCCGGACTTTCAGAAGATAAGGTACTAGGCCTGGGCTAGTAGGTACCTAGGTACATTAGGTACATATGCACGTTGCAACCGACATCAATTCTCCTGGCCGATTTCCCCCCTGCTTATGGTCCTTGGCCTCCCACCCTCCCGCGAGGACTGTGTGACAATCCCTGCAGAATTTTGGATTCTGCTACCTTCCCAATCGAGTTAACTGGGGCAAATCCACTACACCTCGTCTCGCCAAGACAGCGATTCATTTATGTGATGAGCAGACCACCATCCATCCCCTCCGTTGCTCGTCGCTCATCGCTCGTCGCTCATCGCTCGTCGCCCATCGCTCTCGTTATCGACTACCCCTCCCGTCCGCTTTTTGCGCACACAAGCTCATTCCCTACCTGCATACAGGCATCTACCCAGGTACCCAGTGTGCTGCAAGGTATATCTGCCCAGGGCTTCCTTGAACCGCTTTCCACGGCCAGAGTGTTGAACCGTCCTCCCGCCACACCACACGGGAGTGTCCAACCAAAGCTTCGAGCATTGCGGCGGTGCTGTCATGATTGAAATTGATTAACCCATTCATTGGCCGCCACTCACCCACCCAGTGCTGCATGTCATCGACACCGCAGCATGGAATCTTCCACCCATTCTTCCATGCCTTCGCAATTCAGCCAGCCGGTAGATTGATCCTCACCTTTACCATCCGCGCCAAGCCCGCCTTATCGAACAGCAATTGGTTCAAGTTTGACAAGTGACAACGCTTATTTTTCTCCGTTTTCTGCCAAATACCCTTTTCTACCAACCTCATTGGCCTGAAACGGTTTTGGCTTTCTGTTGTTCAGGGACAGGCAGAATGCCCACCTCAGGGGGTCTGTCGTCGCCGTGATACATCAGAAACCAGCCCGTCATTGTTTCAGCCCTGCCGATCGCCCTTCATAAAAAAAAAGAAAGAAAGAAAAAAAGAAAAAAGAAAAAAGAAAAAAGAAAGAAACGATACCACCTCTGTGGTCGATAGTCAGACTTAAGGTATCTCGAGTGGAATGCATGCAAACCCACAAGTAGCCATCTTCCAAGTAGGCATGACCCAAGCAGCCGCTTGCTTGCCTTGATAAAAATCCGAGGCTAGCTGTCCATTGTATAGATGATTCGACAAAAGCTCTCATTGCTCCCCAAGCTGCTCGCGCGCATTTCGTAACCTAACAGCGCCTCTTTAACCTGGCCGATAAAGACGTACCTCTTCCAAGGACATGCTTTCTACATGATTTACTTGCGTTCGGATCCCGACTCATACCATCCCGACCCCTCTATTTCCTATGCATCTTTGGATACTATATCGTCAACTCGTAGTCTATGCATTTTCTTTCCACGTTTTTCCCCCGCTGACAATGATTCTTGCACGTCCATCGTGTCTTGTCTTGCTATAGCCAGGAAACAACCTCACTCCGTCTTTCCATTCTTCTCGTCGTCCAGGTGAATTTCAATGGCGCGCTCCGACGCCGCATCCTCACCGATATCGGCAGGAATGGTGTGGAGGCCCTGGTTCTTCCACGAAAGATTGTGGATGTCGTCCATGTTGGCCAGAGCTTCCGAGGTGGGCTCGGGGGGCTCTTGGTATTCGGTCACATTGCCCTCCGGGGCGGTTCCGTCTTCGTAGTCGTCAAACTGGTTGAACGGCGAGTTCACGCCCGTGTTGCGGTCGCTGAATCCGCCGTTGGACGAGTTCATCTCGGCCTCATCTGAAGCCACCGAGCCCGTCGTCTTCGGGCCTCCCTCTATATGGTTCCAGTTCCAGTCTGGCTGCGACCATTGATTCGTCGCCATTCCAATCCCCTCATCCTCGATGCTTCCTCGGATTCCGTCGTCATTCGCCCCGGACTGCCAAGATTGAACCGTTGCCCCAGATCCGAGAACTCCGTGACCAAGTCCCGACCCAGTCGTCTGTTCATACGACGGCAGCTGATCACCGTCTTCAGCATCTAAGCCCCGAGCCTCAGAGACCGGCACCCCACTAGGGGAGCCACGACCTCCTTGCGGGAGAGTTGCTTCTGCTCCTATCAAGGCGCTCGACGACCCACGCAGGGAGGAGCCTGTGTCGAGACGCTGACCTTCCCCCGAATCTGATATGTCTTCATCGGGGGTATCGTTGCCATTGTTGTTATTGTTGTTGAAGAGATCACTGATCCGCTGAAATCGGGGCCCGCCTAGAGGGGTGTCGGAGCGTCGTCGGTAAAAGAGCAGGTATGCTGACGAAGTAATCATGCGTGAGAGGTCCTTCTGCTTGGTCACGGACGAGTCTGGATCAAAGCGGTTAGATTGAGCATGGCCCTAGGGAACCCGAGCAGTAGTAGTCGAGGTTCTGTTCTCCAACAGCGAATTTGCTTACCATTATATTCGTACCACTCATTGTCGATAAAGTTCTTCGCGAATGCCGTGTAATGGCCTCCACCAAGCCCGCCCCAGTGATCGTCGATGGCGATAAGATCGTAAATCTCCTGCTTGCCGGTTTGCCGATCGATGACCCGGCGAGTCAGGTCAAGCCCCTCGATGGGGAAGTCCACAAGTATATCAAGTTTGTCTCGACGCCAACCGCTAGAGCTGAACCGCTTCAGATGCACCACCAAGATGTCGGGTGTCTTCCACAGATCAAACTTCTTTTTTGCACGGCGGTGCTCTTTGCAACGAGGGCAATACCACATGTCCTGTTCCGAGAGAATCTCCTGCTTTTCGAACTCGTCCAGGCAGTCGTCCAGCGTGATGCCGTTCTTGCGGCGCTGGGCGCGCTGTCGTTTCCTCTCCAAAAGGGCCGGATCCTGCAGAGTTTCAGTGGCGGTGAAAATGGGCTCGCCGCGTGTATCGTGAACGCCGGTTTTGCCGTATACCGATTCCCAGGCGTCTTCGTCCCAGCTCACCACGATACCCTCGCCTAGCCGAATCAGGGGACCAGAGGCAGACCCCGTCGCCCCCGGGTCACCGGTGCTAGTGTCGACACCGTTGAGTGGCGGGGCGCTGCTACCACTGCTGCCCGAGTTCTTACCACGGCGTTTGCCTGCCTTTTTCCCGTACGTTCTCTGGGCTTTGCGGTTCTGCCGGCGGCCGCCGACGACTTTGGGTTTTTGGCCCTGCAGGCGCTTGACATTACTCTGTCCGTCAAGTATATATTAGCAAAGGCCCTTCCCATCTTCGAGCCTGGAGGCATCAAAACGATGTCGCATATAATTCACGTACTATGTTCGCTGGAATGTCCTCTTCGTCGCTGGACTCATCCGCCATGCGTGTGAGCTCTGCCGTTTCTGCTGGATCAACGATGGCCTGCTGACTTGACTCCTCAGAACTGCTATCGTGATCCGGCCCAGTTGCTCCAGGGCTGCGCATGTCCACGTCAATCTGAGGAAGACGGCTAGACAGAGATGGGAGCATGTTGTCGTTAACACTCTGCCACCCAGTCGGAACACCAGAGTCGGACTCGCTGAAGTAATACAGGTCGAACAGGTTCTGCATTTGCGGGTCAAGATACTCGTTACAGTCTATCCACTTGGGCCTCGTCGTGTTGAAAACTTTCAGCGGCGTAGTGGATCTGCTGGGCCTGGTAAGTACGTGCGCGTGGCCAAGTGTCTTCAGGGCAACTCACTGAGATGCGGAGCCGGAAGCAGCTCCCGTCATGCTTGTCTTGGCAGTGCTGACATCCACCAGGTCCTCCTCGCCCTCGACCGACTTGGCGATGACTTTTGAGTCGCCAGACGAATCGACGTCCGAGGTAGGTGCAGTTACCATCTCGAGATCGGTGTTGTCCGTGCCATCCCCTTCTTCTTGACGCGAGAACACTGGCCAGGTCGAGAAGGAGGCCACCTTTTCCAAGATTTTGCGACGGATAGCATCCTCGCTGCGAGCCTATGGAATTAAGACAAAGTTAGGGCTCATCCACTCGCGCAATAGGGTACACCACCCGGAAGGCATGTCTCTCGCGATTCCGGGCCGCAACCTCATTAACTTGGGCGACCTACCTCGTCACGCGTGACGATGATGAAATGCGGGGGCGTCACAGTCATCCCCTGGCGTTTCCTGCCGTTTGCGTACGTGCCGAACTTGTGAATGACTGGAACGACCAATCTGTCAGCCGCCGGAGTATTCCATTCCGGCGGTGCTTCCTCATCCTCTTCGTCTTTGATCTGAAGCATGGATCGCGCGCTGGCAAACTTCTTCTTGGGCTTCTTGTAGCCCACGTTTGTCGGCGCCGTCTCCAACTCGAAGAACACTGGTACGTCGTTGGTGGTAATGTCCTCCGACACGCTCCCATTATCCTCGTAAATCTTGAAAAACTTGTCCTTGAACTCCTCAGCCCCAATGAGACGCTCTGATGGCACACCGACGCGGGCAGCAATGTACTCCTTGAGCTCCTTGATACAGCTGTTCTTGTCCAGCTCCACGTTGATCTCCACAGGGGGGTCGTTCAACGGTACGTACTTTACCGCCTTTGTCCACACGTTTTGAAGGGGTAGAGGTAGCGTGAGGTTGTTGAATGGATCGAACGTGATGCTGACCTTGTCGCAGAACGGACAGACCAGAGTAGACTTATACATTCCGGTAAACAGATCCGCAATGACCGAATCGTCCCGCTTCTTGGTTATATCCCAGACCTTGTCTGCCATCTCCTTGATGGCGTCGGGGTTGTTGATCATGTCGTCGGTCGAGTCTGGCTTCTCGATATAGGGCTTCTTCTTGATCCGGCTCAGATCCTCCTGGAGGCCGTCTAGGAGGAAGCCGACGAACTCCTGGGAGTCTTGCTGCCCGTACCCAGAGAAGGCAGGAGCATATCGTCCGATGACATTTTTGAACTGCCTGGGAGAGAAGGACGCTGACGCCGAGTCCTTGTACATTTCCTTCAAAAGCGAATAGTAGACCATGGCAACCTCTCCATTGTGGGCCAACGGGTTGTCCGTATTGATCTCCTTCTCGGCCTCGCCAACAAGAAAATACTTTGTGAGCTCCTCGACGCTTCGTACACACTGAAGGGCCGAGTTCATGTAGCACGTGTTCCCGAGGTTGCTCAGGCCCACGCAGCCTGTCGTCCGACCAGACTTCTGCTTGGCCCGGCCACGCGTGGTTGGTCCTACGGGTGCGGGGCTGCTGCGCCCACTCGCCGTCGCCCGAGTTGTTACAGCGAGGCTCGACATGTTGCCCCTCGTGGCGACAGCCTTCTCTTTAGGCGAGCCCCCAGTTCCCTTGTAGACCGAGACAAACATGTGCGACTCGATATTCTCGTCGAGGACAAGAGTATCATTGGCATGCATGGAATGGAAGGCAAGGGTGGATCTGCCATTGTAGTTTGCGTCGTGGGTAGTGTCCTTGATTTGCAGCTCTTCGCGCTCAGTGCCCTTGGCAAGAGCCATCAGCCGAGATGCCTCGACCAGGAGGTAGTCCCATGGGTCTCGCTCATCAGGAGTGTTGGGAGAGTCTGGCGGCGTTGCTGGGGTTATCTGCATAGCGGATGAGGACGGCGGCGTGAGCGTTGGGGCTGCTGGCTCGCGGGTAACCCTCCATAGTCTCACTTTCCGATCCATGTCCACGCCGGCCAGCTGTTTTGTTTTCTTGAGAAACGCATGGGTCCTGCAGGATGAGCTGCAGGCAAGGATGGCCGGGGGCGGGTTCGTGGCCTTGAGCTTCTGATCGATAGGGATCGGGCTGGTAGGCGACCACAACCGATGGATCGTGAAAATGGGAGGATGAATCTCGAACTGCACGTGCGGCACGCTCCCCTCTGGAGCTGTGTCGTGAGCAAATCTTTGGATGGGCAGCTGTCCCTCGGCGAGCCCATACCACGAGACGACGAGTTCCCAGGCATCCTGAGAAAAGAGTTGATAATGCTCGAGGCCCAACCCAGGCTTCAAACAAACAAACTCCTTGTCATCGACGTCCTTGACGATGCACTGGATGATGTCCGAATTGTCGACGGGGCCTAGAGACACCTTGGGAGCCTTGCTGGGAGCGTGTTTTGAATCATCGCCGAAAGCTTGAGCCTTGTCAAGCCACTGCCGGGACACGAGAAACGCTGTATCGCCCTCCTGCAAGGGGCTCTCATCAAAGGCCTTCAACAATGTCTCGATCGTCTTGATCTGCTCTGAGAGTGGAGGGGGGCCTGCAACATGAAATACAGTGGACCGTTAGTGAGGCCGACACAGCGCGGGGTGGCAAGTTGGGATAACCTCATTGCTCCACAAGGCGCCCATCCACTTACCGGTCTTGACGCCAAAGTCAGACACACCAGGTTGGACCGGGCCCGACGTGTCCGGGAGCCCAGAGCCGGAGAGCTCGGGGTTCGATGCAGGATTTGGCACAGGAACCTGGGGTTCTCCGTCGTTTGCAACAGTGGCATCTTGCTGGGGTGGATTGGCTAGCGGGCCAGTCTCTTCGGCATCTTCGAGTGGTGGGGGGTTGATCATGTCAACGTCCTCTTTCGCGTCCGAGTCTATTTCCTGGTCCATACTAGATGCCCTGCGCTTGAGGGGCGACGATGACCGCTGTGGGATGTCTGCAGCGCCGCCCATTATCATGCGGTGCTGGGGGTTTGAGGCCAGGGGGGAGGTGCTCCTGGCGGTGCGGGAGTCGGGTGGCGGAGGATGAAGGCCGTCCTGGAACAGATCCTCGGCACGATCGTTGTCCAGCGAAAGGTCGGCCGACGCGGCGCAGGGCGAGCTCGCGGCAGACGATGCGTAGTCGGATGACTGGTGAGAACCGTAGAGGGACTGCAGGCGCGGTGGCAGACCGGAGGCGGCAGGGATAGAGTCGGCGCGGACGTAGGTCGGGGTGGTCAGGCCGGACCCGGATGTGGAGGTGGTGAAGGAGAAGTTGGGGTCGAGGTCTTCTTCGGTCGTGGGCAGGAGTGTGTCCTGGAAGTAATGATCCGGGGCTCTGCTGTTCCGTGGAGATCGGCGGGAAACCTTGCGTTTCTTTGAAGAAGACGTGGTGACTGCGAGCTGCCCTGTGCAGCTCTGAGCGGACAATGGGCGGGAGTTGTGGCTGACGGGACGGCAGAGACCACACCTTGACAATTGAGGGAGGGGTGGGCGGCGGCTGGGCTGGGGGCGGCGGCAGAATCAGGCGGCCGCAAAGACGTCTCGTGTGCAATCCCGCGGCTGTGATGGAGGCAGCTGGCTGGCGGTGGGCGACCTAGTCTGGGTCTTGAGGGAGGCGGCGTGCATCTGGCGGGAGGGTATGAGGTGAGCCTGACTGGGCTGCGTGGTAGCGGGTGCGGCTGCTGCTGCTGCTGCTGCTGGTCATGCTCTTGCTGCTTGCTACGGCGGAAGCGTGCCAAGGTCAAGGGCCAACACCCACCGATTTTCTCACTGCGCAGTGTACCTCGAGCACCTGGCTGCGGTACCGCCGAGAGCGGGCAGGGAGCGCTGCCAGGGGGGTTTCTCTCGGGCGCCGTTCCAACGATGAGCGGAAACCGGCGTTTGGCAAACCTAGGTACCTCCCAGCCTAGGTAGGTACTCGGAGAGGATCGCTTGGATCTCCAGCTGCCGATGGCGCGGGTTAGGGGAGACAAAAGGGCGCCTGGAGAGAGGTGCTGGGAGACATGTCCGAGGCGGGAGAATGTTTGCTGGTGGTACCTGCAAGCCAGAAGTTCAGAATCCTGGGTATGGCGGCGGGCGGTAGGCACGGTCGTTTTCCAGCAGGAGGAAGGGCACCCCCAGGAGATGCCTACGCAGGAGGGCTGCCCCGCACTGTGCGACTCTGCGCGCCTACCTAGTTCCGGCACAACAGGCAGGGAACAACAGGTGGTGCCCACCGCAGAAAGTCGCCGCCCCAGCATCATATGCCGCCGAACGGAATTGACACTCGCTGCAATCCATCGAGCTTGGTCCTTTGCATGTTGCCATCGGCATACCACATATATATGTACAGTACCTGGGGCTCTCTTGCCTACCGCTGCCTCAATTTTCCAGCGCGCTGGCGGAAGGACTACATGCATATACTGGGCCACAACCGCCAGCGAGCGGTCGGTCACCGACAGCGTCCGCTGATGTATCTCTGATTCGCCCGAGTCAACTGCTCTGCCCCAAGCCCATACCAGCGGAGGCCCAGCCTGCAACCGACTGGTTTAAAATATTCCGCCCGCCTGAGGTATATGTGGGGCTCCCAGTGTTAGTTCCAAGAATTGACTCGGACAGGATTGGGCGTGTGAGGCTCCAGTCAGCACAAGGAGAGGGGCCGATGGAAAGGAGTGACGAAAAAAAAAAAAAACTCACAAGCCCTGATTGCACAGTCTTATGTGTATTGATAGATACTGTGATGCGCACTAGACCAGACTTAGACCTTGGAATAGACGCGGGCACTCGAGTAGCAGATATAACTCTCTAGGGCCCTCTACTTGGTAGCCAGGCATTCACGTAAAAACAAGATCTGCGCTGGTGTAGTTCATGATGGTACTGGCATAGGCCAAAGATTATCTTATCAGTGGCCAGTAGCCTCTAGCCAGCATCTAGACGGGTAACATGCAATGCAATCATAGCCACGTACAAGTCACTGAGGTATGCCAACTTCTTAGACGGGCGGGGATATGTATGTATCCAAAAACCTCCAGACATGGTCTAACATCACATATCCCAAAACGCCCTTTCTCTCCACGTGCTCTGTGAGTGACAACGAAGATCTGGAAGCCAGGTCCATCACGAGACCACCATCTGCACGCCACCTCGCCAGCTAGACCTGGTTGCCTGCAGGAAGAGCTAGCTACTACAGCGGTCATCCCCGGCAACCAGTGGTTGCGTTGATCAGGTCGTGTACATGAGCATCAGGGTACCCGCGGGCCAGCGTACATCTGGTAGGGCTAGTTGCCTGTGAACCCTACGCGGGAGGGGCTCTAGAGCCCCAGGTCCAACATGGGTCCTGTGCAGGTGGGCCCTGGGCACAACACGCCGCCCTCGTTTCGTCGCCAGGAACCGGCAACCTTCCTGGTAGACGTGTTACGGGGTATCATTCGTGGCGACGTGTCGTCGCCCTCACAGCTTGGGGTCGAGGTCCTCGTACTCGCTCAGATCTCTAACGGGGGTGGCGCCGCCAGTGGTGAGTAGCTGGCACTTTAGGTCACGCACGTCTTGGATGGCGACGGCCGTTGTGCCGTTGAACGATATATCGACGCTTCCCTCGTCTTCCGACACTCCGTTAGTCCGGTGCTCCTTTGAGAGCTTTCCCCACGCCGTCGCTGCTGCCTCGATCTTGTCCTCTGCCACCCCAAGATCCTTTAGCAGGTAGTTCTTGAGCTCCGCCATCTCCTTTTCGTGGTCGTGATGGGCCGCACTCAATTTCGCCTGGAGATCGGTTGCAGCCTGTCTGGAAAGCTCCGCGTCGAGGCTGAGGGTCTTGACCAGCTCCGAAATCTGGCCGGTGGATACGTCGCTCTTGGCCTGCGCAATCAGGTGCACGACGAGTTTGGCCCTGAACTTGGACGTCGGGTCAATGTAGTGTTGGAAGAATTCAAGGAGCTCGGCCTTGGATAGCTGCCTGATCGCTGCTGCGTCTTGCTGGGCTGTGTCGAGGATCACGGCACCATTCGTTAGCAAACAGCACCACGGCACGTACGCTCGGCTCCTCCGGCGGAGGGGTTAGAGAGGTCGCGTATTGCAGGAGAAAAGGTGGAGGGGACTCACCAAAGTCGAAATCATAATATTGGGTGTGAATCTGATTCCAGTGTCGCGAAGTCTCCTGATCCAGATTCTTGAGCTTCTCGAGTCGCTTGTTCACCAGGCTCCTCTTCTGGCTCTCGAAGTCGGCATCACTCATGTCCTCGAGTACCTTGCGAAACGAGGTCAAGAACACCTCAATACGAGACTCGAGGTATCGCGGGGTCTTCTCGCTCTGGATGATGAACCTGAAGCCGTATGTGGTCGCACTACCCCTGACACCCGAAAAGACAACATACCCCAGCTGCTCCTTGGTACGGAGCTGATCAAAGGCTGGCTCCTGTGTAATCTGATCCAGCAGTAGAGTCTTGGATCGAATGCCACGATCTGCCTTGTCCCCGATATAGAGCAAATATTCGATGGCGTGGTTGACATTTTGAGGGTCCTTGAGCACCCTCTCAAAGCTGTAGTTGGAGCCTGGGGGGTAGATCAGCGACCGCAGAATCGGCCACTGTGCCTTGGGCAGGACGCGCGGCTTGAGGGTGGTTTCGATCATATCGGTCAACCTCAGCACGTCTTCCTTGTAGAAGTTCCCATGTACGTAGATCTCCATGTGCATCTGCGAGAGGAGCTCCTTCTTGAACGCCTGAGTCGCCTTGGCATCGGTGGTGGGCAGCTCCGCGACAAGCTCCTCAACCACAAAGTCGTTCTCCGACGTCAGCCAGCTCGTGTAATCGCTGAGCTGGTGGTACGGCTGCTGGTACGCCCAGTTGCGGTAGGCCCTGCTGAGGCGTTCCTTGACAATCTCGAACCTGTCCTCCTTGATCTCCAGGTCGCGCATCGTGACCAAGACTTGTTCCAGCAGCACGGGCAGCTTGTCATTGTAGCCAGACACCTCGATGAACAGCCCCCGTATATCCATGGACACACTGTACTGCAACCCGGCCAGCTCGGCGTCGTACGAGTACTCCTCCAGAGCATCCCTAACAAGATCCGTGTAGAGCCTCGCCTTGACCGAGTTTTGTGCGGTTGCGTAGATGATGGGGCTTTTGCAGCTCACAATCAGGTTGGCCTTGGGCACCCAAAAGGTGTCATCCTTCTTGTACCACGTTCTCGCCAAGTCGTCATTTCTGATCATGCGTGGCGCGATGGCCGGAACTTTAATGGCCTCCTTCTTCTCAACCTCGAGCTTTGTGGGGATGAACTGGTTTTTGTGTGGAAGATGCAGCCTACTGATCCTCTGGTCCGTCGAAATGGAAGCCGCCCGCTTGATCTCGTCCATAAAATCGTCGGGAATTTTCTCGTACTTGTACTCGGTCCCGTACCACTTCTCCTTCCTATCCCAGTCACCCGGAAAGTCACGCGAGACAAGCGTCATGCGGAAGTTGTCGGGGCGGAGGCAGTCGATGCCCTTCTTTATCAGCTCCGGATCAAACTTGCGAAGGCGGCTATGCCCACTGAGAAGCCATTCTCGGGGCAGTGGCTTTTGCATGACCGAGCTGATTCTGCTTGTGAACCTGCTCGCTGGCGTCTTTTGTTTGAATTTGAAGTCGACATCTGCCAATCCCTTCTGCTCCTCGAAAATCCATTGCTGTGGGGGATTCTCACGCAAAAGTGATACGTATTGGAAGAACACCTTGACGACCTCTTTGTAGTTCTGCAACCCCTGTTTTTTTGGGCGGGGGTTTCTGGCGGTTAGCCGAGTGATCTGATACCTGGGTTTTTTTGGGATGATGCATTGGGTCCCATGACGTGATATGAAGAGTTGAGAAAAGAAGGAAAGGGGACAAAATGGAGAGGGGACAAGAAGGAAGAGGGGACAAGAAGGAAGAGGGGACAAGAAGGAAGAGGGGACAAGAAGGAAAATAATATGCAGGCTTACCTCTTCCGTCAATCGGATCTGACAGTCAAAGATCCCAGGGGTTCCCGGGCATACGGGATATGCGCCGGCGGTAAGACTGTTGGCCCAGCCCTTGGATTTGATATAGGACATGATACTTCCGGGTCCCTCGTGTCCGATGAGGTGGCTGATGTAGCGACTCGGTTGTGATTCGTACAAGGGCTCCTCGTCGAAAAAGGGGAAGAACAGATTAAGCTCCCGAGTCTCCATGACGGGCTTGGTAAAGCATTGCATGCCCAGCTGCCCCGGGCCAAAGGGGACCTCGTCCTCCCAGCGCGTTGGCGGCAGGTCCTTGTTGGGGATGCCCGAGAACAGATCGGCAACCCATGCCTCGAGGACATCCAGCGGCTCCCTACCGAGAACGACAAGCTTCATGCGGTTTGCGGAGTAGTGCTTATCGTAGAACTCAATGAACTTATCCCGGACGTTTACGCCACGAGACTCGGGCTGGATCTTGAGCACGTCCAGGTTGCCGGTCGAGAAGTGGCAGTACGGGTGCTTGGGGTTGGACAGCGACTTCTCCAGCTGGTGGAAGCGCCACTGGTCGTTTTGGAGATTCTTCTTATTCTCGCTGTCGACAGCGCGCAACTCGCGGTCCAGTGTCGAGGCGAGAAACAGGGGCTCGATGAAGAACTGGGCGAAACGATCCAGAGCGCCGTGAAGAGGCGAGGGGTTCGCATCGGATGCCTCGCCGTCATCGCTAGGCTTGCCGGCCACGTCGAAGAAGTAGTTGGTCGACGTGGAGCCGGTGTAGGCGTTCGAGCTCCCTGAGTGGGCCGAGAGGTACTGGGAGTAGGCATTCTCCACGGGGTACTTCTTGGTCCCCATGAAAAGCAACTGAAGGTAGGGTCGCCGGGGAGAGGAGCGAGGTTGTCAGCGGACGGACGGTGAGAAGATGCGGCACAGGCGCAGACAAAGAGGCACGGGCACAGTCGCGCGCCGCCGCCATGCTCATGCGATGCCGGCGGCGGCAACCTCGGGTCCATAACGCACATGCTCGACAGCGTGGGCCATGCCCGGCATGTCATCCTCGTCGCTAAAGTTGCCCACGTTGACGTCCATGGCGGCGCTGGCCTTGTCCGTGTCGGGGTCGTGGACGAGCAAAACCTCCAGCTTATTCTCGAGGCGGACGACGCGGTAGGTCCGGTTGTCCAGCGACGGGGTCTCGAGGGCGTCGGCGACCCTCTCGACGGGCCGGTGACCGGGGTCCGAGTCCGGGGCCTTCATGTCGGCATGCCGCGGCAGGCGACGGGTGAGGCGCATGGTTGCAATGCGCGCGCTGTTGCTGGCCGACGGAAGGGAGATAGAGAAAGCAAAGAAAAAAAAAGGTGATGAGGACGGGCAGCACAGGGCCGGGGCCAGGCGATGTCGGTCTGGTGCTGATGCAACAATGGGCTCTGCCTGGGGCCTGGGTCGGCGGAGAGGGGCGATTGCGCTTAACTGGGGGCGGGGTGGGCCCCAGGCAGCTCCATCGCGCGGTGCGGGCGGGCGTCTTATGCCACATATAGGTATGTGAAGCCACATAGCCAACCGACGGACGAGCCAGACCAAACAGCTGGGCGCCAGACCGCTGCCCGTACTGTGCGGCGCCGCGCAGGTGGCACCGAGAGACCCGCAGCCTACTGTACATACAGAGTAGGTACCTCCCGCAGAGGCTGCCTTTGCCTAGTGCGGCGGCAGTGGATAATAAAAAAAAAAAAAAAAAAAAAAAAAAAAAAAAAAAAAAAAAAAAAAAAAAAAAAAAAAAAAAAAAAAAAAAAAAAAAANAAAAAAAAAAAAAAAAAAAAAAAAAAAAAAAAAAGGCCTTACACTGAGCGGTCGCTGCTGCTGCGGTGTGGGTTCATGCTGGTCGTTGTGTGGGCACCACGTCCCCAGTGCCCTGCTCTCAGTCCAACCATGATGGTGCGTCTGCCCGCGGAAGGCCTAGGCTCAGTGGCGTGCGGACATACAGTGGGGACGCTGGCCGCCCTACTGGACGAGCTAGACCTGGACTAGGGAGACGACGAGTCGGGCCCGTTGCCAGCGAACCAGAGCAGAGCGTCTGCGTTATCCATATGTTTCCATCCACAGTTTGCCGGGAGAGAAACGGCTAGCAACAACCTCCCTAGCGACGTCGTGGCTGGCCGCCGGACTGTGCTGGATGCAGTTGGGCGGCTCATGCCTGATCCCTCCCTTGCACTCCAACCGCCGCTCGCCAAAAACCTTCATTCTATCTGCCTCGAGGTATCGAGTCCAGAGTGGGCTCTTGGAGTGATGGCTGGACTTTGCACATGGCTTTCCGCCATCGTGCCAATGGCCCCGATCCGGGAATGCACCCAACGCGCGACGTTCCCCGAGTGCGGGTTCATTCAGGTGGAGGCGCGAGGATTGCCGAGTTGGGCTATCTCTTCGTTGGCTGCACCACCCTAGTGGGTATGGTTCTGGGCGTGGATGGAGGTTTGGGCAACCTGCACGTCCCAGTCGTTGACCGGCCCCGGCTAGAACTGCCTCTCCCTATTCTCAGTTCCCGACCCAATCAGCACCCAGTCCCCAAAGATGCATTTTGGCACTACCCTAATGTTCTCGTAAATCCCGTGCAGTTCTTGTGCGGCCTCGCTCTCGCCTGCCAAGGAAAATCTCTCCGACGCTACTCTCCGGGCCAATCGAACTGGCTGTACATCCCACAAGTGTTCCCGTCCAGCAGAGCGCCCAGGGATGCTGGATGTTCGTATCCAGGACGCTAAGTCATGATGCTCCAGCCAGGGCAATAATGCATGTGGCTTGCGCCAGTTCATTCCACTAGGCTCGACGAGGCCTCGCCCCATGCCATGTAGGCCCAACGGGGCTTGAGGCACGTCTTCGGCGTGTGCTGGATATCAGCCACATTTTCCTTTACCGGCTTCCTTGCCTCGACCTATGATATGCATTTGTCACTGTCTCTGGGGGCAATGACTGGCTGCCTGTCCGCCTGGTACCAGCCGTGCATTGCGGCAGCTGGCGGCCATCGTACAAAGAGATCGCCGTGTTGTCTTCGACGGCTGCTCCCGCACCAGAGCGCGGTATGGGGCGTGGAGCAAGTGCGTCCCCTTACACACATCGCAATTGCTACACTTATCTAGACACCCCTAGAGGTAGTCGGCCAGGTATCTCGACCACGGTTCCAGTCGTCAGTGCTAGATGTTTGGATATCACGTCGCACGATGCAAGGCGGCGTCGCTCTGTATTAAATGCGTCAGTTACTGCAACTTAATGGCAGATGGGCGGTTTTCTTCTAGGACAAGATCAGTCGTTGAATCCCACCAGCCTGCGAGAAGCCGCAACTAGGATGTCACTCGATACAGTGTGCTAAGGCCAAGGTGGCTAGCGACGGGCTGTATCGCGTTGTTAACCCGCGACCCACTTTGTTCGACTTTTGACGACTCGGGCTCGGGCGATGAGAGTAAATCTATCCTAGGATATCTAGAGGTGTAAGGTGTCGAGATATTCGAGAAGAAAAAAGAATATTGAAAGTGCCGGGAGGTTAGTTTGCCTTGACTCTGACCGAGCCACTGAATCGATGCCACCCTCAAACGAACCTCGGCAAAGGACTGCAGCCGTGTGTACCCACTTAGGCGTATATGCGTTGTTTAGTGGAACAAATGGGCAGCAGCTATCAAGGTGCCAGGTAGGTAGGTAAATTTCCATATGCAACCCTTTTCCAACCCCGTAGCGCGGCCCTTGAATCGTGAGCATAGTGTGGAGATGGTATTGAAAAAATAAGCCCATGGGCTCGATTCAATTGGTAGGAGTCACTTGGTCACTAATGTATCAACAATCGAATGCCTGGGGAGGGGAACATTGGGCGTCAATGCTGTTGAAGCCCTTCAGATTGTAAACATAAACTTCATGATATTGGGACAAAGGGATGTCCTGCTACAACGATTCGTTGGTGTATAATTCTAGCGACGATTAGAGACAAAAAAAACCATCCGGATATCCTGACATCTGGAGGCAGTCACAAATGTGTTCGCTTCCAAGACTGAGGTAACCGGGTAGCCTTATTGCGCTTGCGCCGGGGCATCAAGGAGATCTACAAAGTAAATACTGGACGCACAGTGAAAAAAAAAATTGAAAAAAAAGGACGGAGAGAAAAAAAACGATTGTATTCGGGCGGATAGAGCTGAGAGCCCCTAATCAAGTTCCAGCACTATCGGCTCCACCACCGGCCGCGTCAGACGCTTGCTAGGTGGGCGATCGGAGCAATGAGCATCAACCTGCCGTGCCAGTCTCAGATGGGAGCATGAGATTGGCAGGGACGGGCTCCGGGATATGTTGACCTGGCCTCTAGGGCAGTACCATCTGTACGATGGTCACAAGCTCCAATAATAAAATGTGAAGGGCGCAGCGCAACGTACCCGGCCTTCACTCGCGAGCAGGAAACTGATCAGTAGTTCAGCAATACAAACAACCAGCAAGACGCATTCGTCTCAACGATGCCCTTTTCCTGGTCGTGTAGGGGGTTTGAACGAGCCTGCAGAGGATATAGACGTCGGCATGTTCAGCTTCACCTCCCTTTTACGTCGCTTAGCCGAGAACTGATGTGCCTTGGTCCTCTCTGCACTTCTTCGGCTGGATGTTTCGGACTTTGTGCGTTTTCTCTTTGATGAGTCGCTAAAGAGCTGTCTCCCGCGGCTGTGGGGTCTGTCTCTGGAATCCTTGGTTCCTGGATGACTGGGCTCCTCATCCGACGATCCAGAGTCCTCGCTCTCGGATTCCGTCTCCATGCTATCATCCTATAAGCGCCGGGTTGGTTAGCACGTTCCACTATGCGATTAGGAGTAGAGGAGCATAGAAGGTTTAGAAGAATAGACGTGGACTAGGGACTTACTTGAGCACTATTTACCTGCTTCATATTGAAGCGTCGCATCTGGCCTCCGGCGGTCTGCTTCTCTGCAGAATCGATCTGGGCGAAGCCAATCTGCACAATGTTCAGCGGCGACTGCGGCATCTTATCCGACTGCGGGGACGGGGCAGGAAAATCCAGGACCCAGCGGGTGTCGCCCAGGTCTGCAGCCTGTTTGGCAATAGCCGCCTGCCGCTTCCTTTCCTCCTCCTCGATTGCAGCCTGGACGGCTTTCTCATCCATACTCGGTCCTGCCGGACCGCTGTCAGCAGGATCTCGCGAGACCTTGCGTCGCTTAGAGCCGGGGACGTCTTCGGAACGCGGTGCAGTCGGTGATGAGTTGCCAGATGAGGCTGCTATGCCCCTCTGCATAAACTTCATCGTCAACAACCGGGACGACATGGTCTTGGAGGCCATCTCGCAGACCAGTGGCTTCTCGCAGCCGGTCAAGTGCTGCTTGCTTCCTTGGCCACAGACAGTTCCCTCCAGAAACAGGACGAGCAGGGTCTCGCGGCCAGCACGACACAGAAGCCGAGCGGCTACGAAGCGAACGACGCGTCGGTTCGGGCCCGGATGGATGACTTCCAAACGGGCGTGGCTGTGGAAATCTTGTTCCCAGCACGGCACACGAGTTGTTTCGGTATACAGTTATCCAGCCGCTGCGCAGTTCTGATGCGATTCGAGTGGCCGGGTGAAAAGAGGTTGGCAGGCGGTTTCTGGTCGCGGGTGGGTGATTGGGAGTGAACACTGTTGGGCTTCGTTTTTTTTTCTTCCCTCCCTGCCCTCTCTTTTTACCTAGATAGCGATAATTAGCATGGCAGACCTGACGCCCGTGCTGACGCATCTGCGCCTTGGGCCCTGGCCAGCCCGATCCCATCATCAGAGTCTATCCAACCAACCACACCTCACCTTTGGACCCACCGAATCGAATGGGCCCACTCTGCCACTGCGCTCAACGACGTGCCCGCCGGCGAGTGCCGCAATTGCCCTCAATCTAGCGTGCCGATTTAAATATCGCCTCCAACTTGTCACCAGAAAGCGGAATCAAAGCCCTCTCCACGCGCCGAAAATGATGTCCGGAACAGGCCTTCGGGTGGCACGGCAACTGTCGAGTCAAGCTCGCATATCGGCTCGCTCCTTCGCCGTCTCGGCCCGTCAATTGGACTCGGCCGCCGCCGTCGCAACCCCAAAGGCCGAGACAGCGCCCCAAACCACCAACCCGTCTGCCCAGTCGACCGAGGTTCTCCAGGCCCCGAACCGCGCCGATGTCTGGGCCCGGAGCCAGAAGCCACGCTCCAAGGCCATGACGGGGCCGCGTTTCGAGCAGACTGACTTTGGCCTGCAGGTGAGTCTCTACTGCTGATAGGCCAGCCACATATGCACACACACTCCTCCCTCTCTCTCTCTCTCTCTCTCTCTCTCTCTCTCTCTCTCTCTCTCTCTCTCTCTCTCTCTCTCTCTCTCTCTCTCTCTCTCTCTCTCTCTCTCTCTCTCTCTCTCTCTCTCTCTCTCTCTCTCTCTCTCTCTCTCTCTCTCTCTCTCTCTCTCTCTCTCTCTCTCTCTCTCTCTCTCTCTCTCTCTCTCTCTCTCTCTCTCTCTCTCTCTCTCTCTCTCTCTCTCTCTCTCTCTCTCTCTCTCTCTCTCTCTCTCTCTCTCTCTCTCTCTCTCTCTCTCTCTCTCTCTCTCTCTCTCTCTCTCTCTCTCTCTCTCTCTCTCTCTCTCTCTCTCTCTCTCTCTCTCTCTCTCTCTCTCTCTCTCTCTCTCTCTCTCTCTCTCTCTCTCTCTCTCTCTCTCTCTCTCTCTCTCTCTCTCTCTCTCTCTCTCTCTCTCTCTCTCTCTCTCTCTCTCTCTCTCTCTCTCTCTCTCTCTCTCTCTCTCTCTCTCTCTCCATCTCTCGTACTACACAGCAGAGAATTTGAACAACTTGCCAGGGTGGAGGATATATCTGGACCTGGTTGAAGAGCACACTGCTGCTATGTCGGGACTGTGGAGGCCGTCGGTATATCTCTTGGACACTCCCGCTAACCCGTCTTTTGCGCCTTGCAGCCTCAACCATACTCTGCCATGGAGCTGGTGCACAAGCAGCCTGTCCGGTGGACGCACGACCGCGTAGTCGCCTGCGATGGTGGCGGCGGCCCGGCTGGACACCCGAGGATATTCATTAACACGGACAAGCCAGAAATCTGCACTTGCGGCTACTGCGGGCTGCCCTTCGTATGTCACACCTCCATGAGCCAGACGATTAATTCTCAAGACCAGAGACAATATAATAACCAATATTCCTTATATCTGCTGCACAGGCGAACGAGCACCATCGGAAGCATCTCGAGTCCCTCCCACAGACGTCATACCCCCTGGCCTAAGCTTGATATAGCATCAGGGAATTCGGAGAGACGTCACCCATGTTCGCGCGTGCGCTCTCTCTCTTGTACATAAACGACTGGTAGGAATAGGATTGGCCGTTTGTTTCCTGAAGGCTTGCTCATAAAGTGAGGAAACTTTGCGTTGATGCATTTCCAAAAGTCACCCAATCTCTGACCTACTCGAATTAGGTACTGAGTAGGTATGTCGGTATACTACCGTCCCCGTATCCGCCGTAAACATAGCGTGTCAGAAGTCTGTGCTTTCAATCCGTGCTGCTATAATGAATCCGAAGGATAGAAATATGTAGTCATCCTCATTCTCAGCCACCGGATAAGATGACATGGCACAATACGACACTATACCGAATGTACGTCTTGAAGAATCCATGTGGCTATGATCAATATGGTGAAAAATCCCAGCGGATTGCCATGATGGGCATATACAGGTGTGCTAGCGGAACGGGGGAATAAGTAGCGGTACAAGTGATCTACTAGGAACTCCCAAGGCCTGCGCAGCGCCGACTACCTCGAAAATAGACAACGATTTGCTTTGCACCGCCTGAAGACGGGCTTGCGAGCCAATGAATGGGCATTGGAACAACAATGGCGTCCGGGTACGTACCCATATAGGCGAGATAGTCGGTTATCTGGACCTGCTCATGTCGGGCATCTCTCTCTCTCTCTCTCTCTCTCTCTCTCTCTCTCTCTCTCTCTCTCTCTCTCTCTCTCTCTCTCTCTCTCTCTCTCTCTCTCTCTCTCTCTCTCTCTCTCTCTCTCTCTCTCTCTCTCTCTCTCTCTCTCTCTCTCTCTCTCTCTCTCTCTCTCTCTCTCTCTCTCTCTCTCTCTCTCTCTCTCTCTCTCTCTCTCTCTCTCTCTCTCTCTCTCTCTCTCTCTCTCTCTCTCTCTCTCTCTCTCTCTCTCTCTCTCTCTCTCTCTCTCTCTCTCTCTCTCTCTCTCTCTCTCTCTCTCTCTCTCTCTCTCTCTCTCTCTCTCTCTCTCTCTCTCTCTCTCTCTCTCTCTCTCTCTCTCTCTCTCTCTCTCTCTCTCTCTCTCTCTCTCTCTCTCTCTCTCTCTCTCTCTCTCTCTCTCTCTCTCTCTCTCACACACACACACACACACCACACGCACACATTGAGCGTATATTCGTATATTGGCCATGGTGATAGTGCATTTAAATCGTGGGAACTGTCTAGATGCGCGTGTGTAGTGCATGTGTGCCATCCTAGATAAGGAAGGGGAGAGCGGAAGGAGGCTGGTATTCTCCGTGTTAATTTTCAAGGTTGCGCGTACTATGCACATCTATCTCTATTACCTGGCTAGGCACACACTAGCCGGTGATATGGTTACGCAAGTTCCGATACCATAGCAGTCAAGTGTGTCGGGGTGATTGGCAACAATCCCACAACAAGGTAACGGCATATGTGTGTATTTCCCCAGAGGTGTAACACATGCTCCTCGCACAAACCCTCCATTCCATGGCTCTTAAGAATCTCAGTCATGGCGCCTTTGGTGTAAGTGCTGTGATCTCAGAGAATCGACCATTGGCTCTGCTGCGCTACATTTACCTTGGAAGGGAAGGAAAGTGGGTGGCAGGGCAGGGAATGCCCATTGTCGTGCTGTTGACGCCGATGCGCGGCCGGGGGTGGAAAGTTGGGCATCGGAAGTCTTTCTAGATCAACCCCCCACCCATAGTGCTCCAAGGTCTAGAATCTCTACGTTTGCCAATGTGAGGAAGCATCTGAGGGGAGAGGCATCTCACCCCGCCTTTGATTCTTGGAGAAGCAGCAACACACCGCATCCAGCCTGCTTGGACCACCCCTAGCACAGACACATCAGTTTACGGCCGGCATCCGATAGGGTTATATTACTACCCGAATGACGCAGGCAGCTACAAGAGGCGCAGACTTGTTGCGAGGTGGAGGTGGACACTGCAGCCAGGTGCCATCGTAAACGACGGGAAGGCTTACCTGCGATGTCACCGGCTAGGCACCTACCTCTCCTACCTTTCGGTGGCACCCAAACGGTCTACCATGCAAGGGAATACAAGAATTGAAAAAGCACCAGGAACCATGCCCGCTAGACAGCCCGTGCTCTGCCATATGGCCTTTAGCCCGAGCTGCCTTCTCGTTTTTCTCCATCTACATATCGTCGTCCCAACACAACCTAAGTCCATGCCCATGTCGCGTTAAGCTTCCTTTCCAAGCTACAAGATCGTCGAGAAGGACACTTTGCTGGTCAAAACACCCATAAAATTCATGATGCATCTGCCGAACTCCGACAAGAGTTTTCTGGCCACTCTCGCCATTTCTGGCGTCATGTCCGCCCCCACACACGCGGTGCCGGCCATCCAGCTTGCAGGCGGCCCCCAAGCGGCGGCGCGGGGTGCGCGTATGATCAAGCTCCCAGACGTCCAGTTTGACTTCAAGCCATTTGAGCTGAAGAACCTCTGTTACGAATGCGGACGAACCAGCGAAACGGATCTTTACTCGTGCACACTGAAGTGTACATTTCACTGACCGTGTTTTCTCCTTCGCCCATGCTGTCAAGTCCCGGGCTAGTCGTCGCTTCTTGGGCTTGATGCTGACATGGGCCCGTCTGGGCCTGGACATCCGCAGTCGACTGGTTCGACCCCAACTCGGTTAGAGAGAACAACATCTCGGCGTGCTCCTGCAAATACTCGTGGCAGTGGGACAGCGTGACTCTATCGGCGGGATCCCACAACTCGTTCGACTCGGCGGGCTACTCGGTTTGTCAGATCAGCCGCCAGACCACAACTTTCTTCGAAATGAAGATCAACAGCTTCCAAGCTGTAGACAACCTCACTCTGTCTCTCGGGCGTCGTTACAGGGATACCGTGTAAGCTAATTCCACACACAGAGCAGGTCGGTCGACCAGGAAACATGGACTGATTGGCGGCTAATCGTATCGCTCCTTTTACCTCTTCCTCGATAGCTTGTTCCAGCCTCCCTACGTCTACCCGACCACATTCGCAGAACCCGAAATCAAGCTTAGTCACCAAGGCCGAAAGGATGAGCTCTCGATACAATACTACGAGCCTGGAGTGGTCAAGGCCGATATTATGGGTTTGATGGTTTAAGTGACTCGCAACAGAAGGGGGTCTCGACAGAACATCAACGACTATGGCCGACTATCGAGGGCTAGCGGGCGCAATCAGGGGTTGGGGATGGTGATTTCCTGTGAAGATGATATCAGTAAAAACACAACCCCAACCCGTCAACAACCCTATCTGGCGTTTTTTTCTCCCCTCGTGTCCTCTTTGCCATGTTTCCCTCTTTTGTTAAGCCTTGCTCATCTTCTGATTGCTGTTAGCTATTCCTTTACCTGACAGAGACGGATTATCGTGATCCTCTCCTTGTTCTTGTTGTATCGACCGTATCCTATTACTGAGTCCCGGGGAGCACAAAGTGCACCTGCTGGGTTGAGTTACTTATATCATGAATACCTATGTAGCAGCTCGAGGCGGCGACACCAAGTTCTGGGCAATATCCGTGAGATGCAAGAGGGAGCAGCAAAATCTTGGGCACTGCATCATGGAAGATATGACGAGTACGAGTGTTTCTATGGTAATTAGAGGGCATCCTCTCGATCCATAATTTCAACACTTAGAATTCGGCAGTCAGAAGGCAGTCGGTAAGCAGCAGCATGGATTCCTGCGCTATATCGTTTTGCTTTTTCGTCCTTTTGCCGACCTATATCCTCATCCCTACCTTGAGACGATGGAATTTGACAGCTGCCTGGCTTCGGAATCTCGACTTGGAACGCACGAGCCCCCGGCTCAGGTGGATAATTATGGGCCATTGCAGTTATTAATAGACACGCTGGTGGAGCCCATAGCTGTGGGATGCAAGCAGGTCCCAGCAAGGCCGATGGCCTGTCACAACCCATTTTGGGTTTAGATGGAATTGTGGCCAACTCGAGAAGCCGGGCAAAGAAACCGGGTCGTCTGGAGCAGTTTGGGCGGGGCAAGGACCCTGGATTCTTGTCGGAACTCCTGGGCGCCCACCCACATGATGGTAATGTAGGTACCTACAACGTTGGGTGGAACTATGCCTCAGAGCAATAGCTAGGGTAGGGTTGAGGTTTTATAAGACGGCCTTGCTTGTTAAACTAGTTGACTAGGTAGGTATATATTTGTCTCTCGGCCAGTCCTCTCGTTATTATGCCTATCCCACTTTGTCTAATGGGGAAATGGTTGAGGGCGGCCCATGGAGGTAAGCCGACAATAGACACTTCAGGTCGGCGCAGATTGGTATGGCAGGAATAATCCGAGCACACCCGCTTTTCGCTGGTAAGGCTGAGTGGGAGATGCACAGGATGGGGGGAATTTACATACTATGGAGGGGCATGATCATGTCGAGATGACTATGGTTGCAGTGAAGGTCCTGATTGCGGAAAGCCCTGACAACGAAGGCAAGGATTACTGCCGGCGTGTGGTGGGGATGGCCATGCTGGGGCCAAGCAAGGAGGCTACTGTAGGTTCGTGCGCACCAGATGGACTACTATCACCTGGCGGACTGGCTGACTGCCTTTGGACGGCTCGACTCCAGCAGCCGGGTCGGCGCCCACGCCGCAGGCTGGCCAGGCCGTTGCGATTTCGTTGGTGGCTGCGCCGCACATTGGCCAGTGGGAAATGAGTCGAGAGGTTGGGATTCGGGCTGGCCAGGGTGGCTTCGGTGGCTTCGGTGGGCTAGCCTCGGTTTGTCTGGGTGTGTTGCTGCTTCTCTCCACGGCCTCGATGCAATGGATCACAATCGCAGCTGTTCATCTGCCCATGTCGACAAGCTGTTTCTTGTGCATGTATGTGTGTGTATGTGTCAGTAATCGACCAAACACTTCCAAAGCCGGCCGGTCCTGGATCACATTTGGCGTCAGGTCTGCTTTGCCCAATCCTGTGCGCTCCACCGCCAGGGTTACGATCATACCAGTACCCATCCGCTCATCAGGCACGGGAGCCACATCGCCGTCGGCCAGGCAGATCCGATCACACCCACTTCCAGAGTGCGAGTAATTCGCGGCGCGGCGCTCAAGACGGACGACAAGGGGGAATGGAGGGGGTCGAACCAGACACAGCCCTTGACAGTCTATGCCTTCAAAATAGAACAGCGGCAATTTCGAGTAGGAAGTTGGGTGATTCTCATCGAGCGAGCCACCTCGTCTCGACGTCGGTGCTGGCGACCTACGGGACCTACCTGCTGTATGTAGACCTGCCTGTGTAGAGAGGTACTACCTACAGAGTATCATAGACGCGCTTGCACTGGGTTAACCTCGACCGCCTTGGCCAACTAGCCTCTTCAGCCGCTTCTTCTGCCCCCTCATCAGCTGCGCGCAACGCCGGGCACATCTGCAGAAAACTCTACCAGACCAGACGCAACTCGCCTTTGAATCGCGCTGCCGGCCATCTGCGTGTCAGTTTAGCGTGCATTCGCACGGCAGCATTGAAAGGCTTCCCCGGACAAGCAGTGTCGAGCCCCTCACCAGGCTGCGCTCGCAGGGGCCGAAAAGAGGGTCCGATACCATCCTTCTTGACGTGTACTACTTCAGGCCTGCCACCTCCTCCCTGCCCTCTACCAAGCCCTTTTTTGAACCTGAAGCGCTCACGTTCGCAATCTGCATACTGCCGCGCGACCCCATCCTGCTGCTGCCTCATCTGCATCGATCCCCCTGCAGAGAAAAAGGGGCCAAATTGACCCCCGCCGTTCCATTGCTGACGGATTACGCTGCTCCCACTGCTTGCCTTTGCAGAGAGAGGGGGTAGCAACACACGCAAGGGAATTGAGAGAAAAGAGTCGAGCCACCACCAGTTCGTCCCGAACGAGGGCCGGGACTCATTGATCGACAAAGTATAAAAGAAAAAAAAAGAACGTTGCGGTCGGAAAGATCAAATTACACCTCGTCCCTGACCCCAAGTCATACTATGCCTAGTTGGCGGGCTGGAAAAGGGCAGAGCAACCGTTCGCAACAATCGCTCGATTCTGGCCTTCCCCCAGGGGCAGCACCAGCAGCGACCGGTGCGCAGGAATCTCACGGAGCTGGAGGAGGAGCAGCAGCTACAGGTGCAGCGCCAGCAGCAGTACCCCAAGCCCAAGTTCCACCAGCACCACAACACCAGCACCAGCACCAGCAGGCAGCGTCAGCAGCGGCACAAACCGGCCCCGCGCCAGCTTTTGCCTCTGGCGACTTGCACAGCAGCCACATTGACAGCGTCGCAAACCGCACTCCGATAATCAGCAACACGACCTCGTTTGCTGTTGACCCGCGCCAGCAGCAACAAAAGGATTTCGAGCAAGTCGCCCGCAGCCAGAGCCATCGCTTTCCCCAGCAGCATATCCACCCCGCGGCCGCTTACGGAATTGCCTCGAGCTCGTTGGAGGACCTCCCAACATACTCGCTCCCTCCCAAGTCGCCACTGCTCGGACAGGGTCCGACCTCCCCTCAGCAGCCACAGCAGCAGCAGCAGCAGCAGCAGCAGCAGCAACAGCAGCAGCAACAGCAGCAGCCCCAACCCGAGGCCCGCCGTAGCACTCGCAAATTGATCAAGAACATCTTCCAGCCGCAGCACCATTCGCAGCCCTCCATAGACAACGGCGCCCCGGTTACCCGCCGCGGTTCCCGCGTGAGCCAGTCCCCGTCCCAATCACTGTCCCAGCCCCCGACCCAAATCCCTCCCGCCTCTGTCTCCCAGCTCTCGGTGGACCAGCCGCCGCCCGCGGATTGGCAACAGCAGTCATCAGCCCCGCCGCCGGCGCCTGCACTCCAGGCCGTGGGGGAGCCTCACCCGCTACGCCGCCTGCCCTCGGAACATTCAGACTCTAATCGGGACCTGGCCCACCACCACCAACAGCAGCGACAGGACACGAACCCGAACGAGCCGCCGCACCCCCAGATCCATCGCGTCCAGAGCAACACGTTAGCCTCGCCGCCCTACAGCCATCCCCACGCCGAGAACCCCGCAGGCGCCTATCATCAGCCGCACACCCCGACCCTTGTCCAGGCCCAGCAGCCCTCCCCGAACAGCCAACAGCAATACCCTTACGGCCAGGTGCACTTCGACCCCTTGCAACAGCAGCATCAGCACCAGCTCCAGCAGTTTCAATTGCATCACCTCGCCCAGGGCCAGTACCAGCAACAGCAGAGCGCCCCTTCGATATTCACCAGCGGACTCCTCGAGCCGAGCAATCAGCACCGCAACCCCGAGACCATCTCGCAGCTGTCCCACGACTCTCCCATTACTGACGCAGACCAAATTGCCCCCAACATCCACTCGGCGCAGTCGTCTCCGGCCGTCAACTACCCCCCGCGCACTCACGAGTTCTTGCAGTCTACGCCCCAGCTCCAGGCGCAGGGTCAAGTCCAGGGCCAGGAGCAAGCCCAGCATTCTCAGGCTCCTCTGGAATCCCGCCAGCAACAACAGGACCAGCCCGGGCAGCATCAACATCAACATCAGCAGCAACAGCAACAGCAACAGCAACAGCAACAGCCGCAGCAGGGGCACCGCGAGGACGAGATAATGGCACCACAAGCTCAAGGTGGCCAGCCGGCCTCGAACCGCAGATCGACCGAGACTGATAAGAACATGCGCGGTCAGATGGACCCCCCGCCTGGCCCGCCTCCTGGATACAGGCACAACCAAACCCCGTCAGGAAATCCCTTGCAACAGGGTGGTTCCGGTGGCCTGAACCAGAATTATCGCCCAAGTGGCGCTCAGGATCGTCAGTTCGATGGGGCCACTCCTGAGGGCAGAAATAGCCCCCAGCCAACGGCTACTGCCTCTGAGACGCCGGCCGAAAACGACAAGGCCTTCAAGGAGCTGTGTAGGTTTCCCGCGTTGTTGCCTTCGCCTGGATGCGATTTTTTTGCCTCGTGCTGCACTTCTCGTGGCTCGCTCTATTGCGTCATGAATCCTCCTCGAGGGGCGCTGCTGCGACTTTCCCATTGCTGTCCCTGGACGGAGGCGTGCTGACCAATGCATAAAAATGCAATAGTGACCAAGTATAAGAACGTCAAGAGACTCTATTTTGACGGCAAGAACCAGATCGAAATGCTCAATGGGCAGGTGGAACAGCTGCAGAATGCGGTTGCGAACCAGCGCATATCACAGTCTCGGACGTCACTCGATGATAACGAGTACGCGACGCGCTTCAACCGCCTAAATGGCGCCATCAACAACCTCTCATTCAACATCCGCAAAGACTGGGCCGTCGTACCTCCATTTCTGGACGGCTACGTAAGCCCTGATGCGCTGCGGACGGGCAAGCAGGAGATGACGGCGGCAGGGCGAGCCGCCATTACGTCCTGGGTCCTCGACTTTGTCTTTGATCAGTGTTTCCACCCGGGGCTAGAGCCGTCGCTTTCATACAGTCTGAAACAGATTGAGCAAAACATACGCAGCTTCTCCTACACGCTAAACAGCCAGGAGGAGTACGAGGCGCTCACGTCAAAAGTTGTCAGCTGGAGGATGGCGACGCTAGAGGGCCTGCAACCCATACTGGCCTCCCCACAGAGCGCAGAGCACCGCGTCGCCTTTACGACCGAGGCCGCGCGCAACCTGACCAACAAACTCTTTGATCACTTGACGAACCCGCCGCCGACGGGCGTCGACGGTAGCGTGTCGATGATAGTCGAGCTGGCCGTCGGTATAGCGTCCAACATGCCCATGGAGAGCCGCGACGTTGCCATCACGTTCCCGGCCCCGGGATCGCCGATGCAGCCCAACATAATGGAGGTCGAGAAAACCACAGGTCTTCCTCCACTCGAGACGCGGCCGTCGGAGACCGAAAGAGACGCAGACACAGATGAGGAGGACCGTGCTGGAAAGGACGGAGGCGGCAGGGAGGCTAAGGGGGCCCCCAAAAACAACGCACGTGCCGAAAAGGCAGGCAAGAGTGGTATGTTCACCAGAGAACTGGCCTTCTGTTCCCCACGAAACTCGATGTGATGCCCCGTGAGTGTGATGTCATTTGCTAACACGGCAACCCAATGCCACAGCATCGTCCTCAACATCGAATCTGCCCCCGAAGGATGCGAACAGAATTCGGTTTGCTGGTTTTGTAGCAGTCGAGGTTAGAGGGCGACAAGTCCTGGTCAAGGCACCCGTCTGGACGATGGCCTAGTCGAGTTGAATGGCATTGCGGGCAATTTTTGGCGTGGAAAATGGGCGGAAACGTTTTATGTGTGATATAACGAACGGTTTGGTCAAGGCAGCCTCTTGTTGTTCTTCGCTTCTTTTGTCCCTTATTTCCCTCTTGAACTCTTGTTCTTATACTCCACCCCCTCGCTTTTCTGTTGGTTGACGGCATCCTCTTTCAAGCGTCGGCGTTATGCGAACCAGACTGCACAGCACACTGCCCAAGGCGCTCTGCCCAGGGGGTTACTTGAGGTCTCTGGGATGGGCGGGTTTGGTTGGCTTTTCCTGATGGGGGTGGTCGCTTCCTTGCCACCCGGGACGTCAGACGAAGGGCAGGGTTCCCAGGGGACAGACAGGGTGGCTGACCGCTTTCAATCCACCCCTCCTTTGGCCAAATTCTGCCGCCCCTCCAACCCACCAGGTCGAAAGGCTGCCAGCCTAGATGGGCCGCCCGCCTATGCGAGATTGATATCGATTAACACCTAGCTAGAATAGGCGACGGACAGGTCTAGCAAGCCATCTTGCAGGGTATTGAGGGCCCCGGAAACGGCACGAGCGGCCACCCACACTGCAAACTCCCTGCCACCCACCGACCCGTCATTGGGCTTTGCCAACAGCGACTAAACCAAGCTTTGCTTCATCACGCGGCCAGCCATGGCAGACGAAGGCTCCAAGCCCGAGCATCTCGCACCGTCCAAGCTCGGCACCAAGGAATAGTCAGTGCCCAGCGCATTCCGCACACGGGAATATCACGCCAAGCCCGCGCTAACAAAGCCTGCGACTTTTTCCCTGCCTGGAACGGGCAACGAGCAAAAAAACCAATAATGAGCACTGCCATGTCATCAGTTGGGATGCGCTCTACAACACAGAGATCACGAACCATGCCTCGAACCCGGCCGACATTGGCACCGTATGGTTCGATGATTCTGACGCAGAGGCAAAGATGGTGTCTTTTCTGGGCCGGCAAGCGGCCGACCTGCGTCTCAGCAGGGCCACGACCTCGTTCTTGGACCTGGGAACCGGCAACGGCAGTCTCCTGCACGCCCTGCGCCGTGCCGGCTGGGCCGGCACCTGCCTAGGCGTGGACTACAGCGCGGCCGCTGTGGCGCTGGCGCAGCAGGTTGCCGCCGCCGGGCCGGGCCCTGAGGACGACGGCAGTGACGACGAGGCAGGGGACGGGGATGGGGACGAGGACGAGGACGAGGACGGGCAGCCAACGCAAAAGACCCCGCCGAGCACGAGCCCGGTCGAGTTTGCGCAGTGGGACGTGCTTAACGACAGCCTCGAAGGCGACGGTGCCGCGCGGGCGGGCAGCTGGGACGTGTTGCTCGACAAGGGGACCTTTGACGCCGTCTGCCTGAGCGCCGATGTGGATGCAGACACGGGCCGCCGGAGGTGCGAAGAGTACCGCGCCCGCGTCCTGCGGCTCCTGCGGCCCGGCGACGGCGGCCTCTTCCTCATCACCAGCTGCAACTGGACTGACGCCGAGCTGCGCGCGTGGTTCGAGGGCGGCAGCACCGAGGATGCCGGCGCCGGCCGCCTCGAGTTGGCGGGCCGCGTCGAGTATCCGTCCTTCAGCTTCGGGGGCGTCAAGGGCCAGACAATCAGCACCGTGTGCTTCGTCAAAAAGGCAGTCGTCGTCTCGTGACCTCGGATGGATGCGTGCCTGTCCAAGCCTCTGTCGCTCGTACAACTGTACTCGGCCACCATCCATTCCCCCGCAGCTGGGACCATGTTGCATTGGTGGCTTCCCATTTCTTCGTCCAGCCAGGAAGCTCCGAAACAGTCGGGACACGTCGCGGCCCTGCCAACAATCCCGTCAACCCATCTTATTAGCACATCGTCACCTGGACGAACACATGTGACTCTGTAAGGCATCTCCCGTGGATATCGTCCTAAGTTGATATGGAAGTTTATTGCTGCTCGATTATTATCATGTCTCGTGATCTGCTTTTTCTTTTTCCTTCGTCATTCGCCCTTTCCACTCTTGACAAACGCCATGGCCTCACCCTTCCTTGTCCTTGCTTCTCTTGGTACCCTGCTCTCGGAATCTGTTCGGGGCCAGTACACGCGGCCACACCTCAATGAATCTGCTGAGGCTGTCGACCCGGGAAGTTCTCAACTCATCTGTTGGTTAGCTCGGTTGATCCAGCCCCCCGGCAGCACAGCCCTGTTATTCCCGTCTCTCGCCAAGGTGTTTGTGAAGCGTTCTCGATCTAAAGAAACGCCGAAAAAAAGTGAACAAGGAAGAGAAACCTCTGGCACAAAGTCCAACATCTCACGTTGCCTATTCTTTTCGGATACACGATGAGGGTCTTCATCCTTCCACCGTCCATGACTGTAACCCAAGCCCGAGAATGGAGAGGGGGAGAGAAATGGGTGCGCAGGAAGATTTCCTGGGTCCGCGGCCAAACAAATGTCTATGTCCAACACAACCAGGAACACAGAGAGAAAAGAAAGATGGTGAAGGGGCAAGGAAGGGATGGGCAGAGAGGTGTGTGTGGAGATGGGGGAGGAAAACAAAGGCGATACGAGGTTGAACAGAATTGCTTCATTATGACTCTTCTCGGATCTATGGTGAGGTATTCATAGGCTCGCCTCCGGGCAGCGGTCCAGAAGCGGCCGCGGCCGCCGTTGTGGCGAAGTATCGAACATCAACATCGTCATCCTTCTGCAGCTTCTCCAGACTCGGCATGACACGCTGCTGGATGAGCTCTGTGCCCCTGGAACAAGGGCTGAACGGGGTTCCGGCTTTCTCCAGCGAGTACATGGTGCCCTGCTCCGGCAGCCGGCGGAGCACATCGACCAGTACCCCGTAGGTCTTGGCGACGTTGAACCGGATGTTGGGGATGTCGTCGACGACAAGCTTGTCAAGCATGGGAAGAATGTTCTTACCAATCACGTCCATGCTGACAACCGTCGCCAGAGTCTGAACAAGTCACACGCCGTTCCGTCAGCCAGTCGCTCAAGTCACCTGCCAAGGGGCATCATGCCGAAGATAGAGAGACGCTTACCGTGATGGCGAAGCACGTCGTCATGCGGTAGAGGTAGTTGGGGTGGTTTCCCATGGCCATGACCTTGGGGATTATGGCCTCGCTGGCCCACTCAACCCCAAAGACCTCGGTCAGTTTCTTGAGGTTATGCGTCGCCGCCTCGCGTATCGAGAAGACGGTGTCGCCAAGCCAGCCCATGCACAGGCTGCTGAGCTTCTCGTCGAAGAACTTGACGCCGAGCTGGCTGGCGAGCAGCGGGATGTACTCGATGATGGCCAGCCGAACCCGCCACTGCTTATCCTCGGCGAGCTGGACGATGGCAGGGAGCAGTGACTGCGAAAGGAGGTCGATACCAATAACTGCACCACTGTCGCGTTAGCGGAAGCCCAAGTCCGACGCATGACCCAAGTGGCGGGGTATAGGGGGAAGGGCTCTAGCCAGAGGGGGCCAAGCTCGTCGGGAGGGCGTCGCACTAACCCTTGTTCACGAGCTCAAGCTTTGAGATGATGTGCAGCCGGACCTCGGGAAACTCGTCCTTGAGCATCTGCAGGAACATGGGAAGGAGGTGATCGATGGTCCTGCAAGGGAAACGTCTGTGTTAGCGCAAAGCCCGCGGCGGTCTCTAGCCTTTCAGGCCTAGTGGCCCAATTGATCACGAAGCGGGGAGGATGGGGGTCCAGGGCGGGATTGCGCACTCTTGCTTGCCAAGGATCGGAGCCAGACCCGAGATTTGTGTACCAAGTGCGGCACGAACATGCTGCGAGCTGTCCGAGACAAGGTCCTCGATGCTACCCATGATCTCGTTGAGGAGTGTCGTACGCTCGACCAGAGCACAGAATCCGGGGATCTGGCCCGCGATGGCAGTGCGAACCTCTGCCTCGTTGTCCTTGAGCAGCTTGACAAAGGCGGGGACTAGGTCCCTCGAGACTACCTCTTCATCGACTGCTTTTGCGATCTGTGTTCGCGCGTGGTGTTTCATAGTTAGCCTTGGTGCTCCGGGCGGCGGGCGGCGGGGGAAGGGCTATGGTTCGGGCGCGCAGCTGTACCTTCTCAAACCTATCCGCAATCATGTACCGGACCCTCCAGCTCTTGTCTTCTATCAGGCTGCGCAGGGACGTCAAAAGCACGCCGTGACTGGATTGCTGCTCCTTGGGAACAACCTCGGCGATGGAGATGAGAACCTCGACAGTAAGGAGTCGGACGCTGTCTTGGTCGTCCTGCGCAAGATGTTGGAACATGGGTATCATTTCTTCAACAACAACAGCGGCCGGCATCTCCTTGAGGAACTTTGCGAGGTTCGTGGCCGATTGGCGGCGCACCATGGGGGTCTCGTCGTGGACGAGGTGGCCGAAATCCCGCCGCAGCTGCTCCTGGAGCGGTGGAGCCACCTTCTTGTAGGGCGTTGTGTAAAGACCGCATCCAGAGATCTTGGAAGTGAACCAGTCCGCCTTCGAGAGGCGGCTGGTAAGTGGCAGGAAGTACTCCTCCACCTGCTTCGGCGAGAGCTCGGCGCATATCTTGTTCAGGGACTCGACGGCCTGCAGCATGCATCGTCAGAAATAGGTATCCAAGACAAAAGACAGCTACGCGTACGAGCCATAATCAAATTCACAACACACGCTATCCCACATCGATATCCAGCGGGACGGAGCAGGAGCCGTACCTTGTCTCTCACGACGGGCTCCTCGATGGCAGCCAGGTTCTCAAGGGGCGAAAGGAGAACGTGGCCCCACTGGGGGCCGCCCACGTAGTCGAGAAAACTTCCCAGTTCTTCGCTCAGAGCAACGAGAACTTCGTCTTCGTCTTCGACGGACTCTGTATATACGGTATCGTCTGGTCAGAAAAAAGAAGAAGAAAATGCACGGCGGCAGCAGAGGAAGTGGAACATGGTACAAGGTAGGACATCGAGGGTTGTGGGGGAGGGTGTCTCACCGTCAAGGAAGGGGATCAGCTCCTCACGAGTGCGCTCGGGACCCAGCGCGAGGGCAATGGTCGAGAGGCGATGGATGGCATTGAGTCGAAGCAGGACATCGTCGTGCTGAAAAGGGGCAAGCGCACGCAATCAGTCAGCCGTCGGTATTGCCGTCGGTCTCATTGCCAGGCTGTCTTCTATGCTGCTGCTGCCCCGTCGCCGCCGTCCTGGTCGTGGTCGTCGTTGCTCGTGAACGAGACATGGAGTGGTGGTGGTGGTATATGATGGTCCAGGGTGGCGGGGCAGGCGTCCCCTCTCTTTGGGCCCCAGCACGCGCGCGCGCAGCCTCTCTTGGAGCATTGGACGAGCGGTAGACATGGACGGCGGCGGCTGCACAGGCGGCGGCACAGGCGCTGAAGCGGCAAGGACGCGACACAGGCACGAGAGAAGGGCAGGTCGGGGCAGAAATCAACACACCTTGAGCTCGTCAATAAGGACGGCTATCGGGTAAAGCTCGTCGCTGGCATTTGGCGCGTCCGCCATGGCGAGCTTTGTTTTGGGAGTGGGCGCGCAGTGTCAGAAAAAGAAAGAAGCGGGCGCGGGGAGCGCGGGGGGGCAGCGAGCAGCGAAGTCGAGGGCTGGCGACCGACGATGCTTCAGGCAAGGACAGATGGTCAGCCGGCGAGTTGGGTGTCGCGTGGCGGCGGTCGGTGGTGGTGGTGGTGGTTGTGGTGGTGGTTGTGGGTTGGGATGGCAAAAAGGCGGGCGGGCGGGAAGGCAGGCAGGCAGGTGGTGCTAAGAGTCGGTAGGTAGGGCGACGCAGGTCGAGCAAAAGAACAAGGCCAGGCCCTCTGCGGAGAGTGTGGGCTCGGCGTTGGTTTGGCTCGGTCAGGACAGCGCAGGGTCTGTGGTGCCGCAGCTCCAAAATCCGATGGTCAGAATTGAGATGGATTTGCCGTGATGCAATCCAGTTTACAGCCCTGGGATGGATTTGAGCGAGCAGCCCACGCCGTGTCAACTGGTCGTGCTGGCTGTCCCCCAGCCAGCGTGCAGGCCCAGCAGCTCCTGCCGGGCGCCACCACCGCACAGAGTGGGTGAGCCACTTGACCGCTGGAGACAGAGGCCAGCAGCAGTGGGCGGTCAAGGCTGGTGCACTGTGGGGACTGACGAGCCTCGCCTGGACGCAGGGAGGTGGGACTTTGATTACCGCAGCACAAGGCACCAAAATCCAGGTACCGACACCGTCTTGACAGCATGCCATCTGCCCGGGCTACCCAGACTACCTAGGTATATCTTGGGGTCTGCGCCGTCATCGATAGTCCGCAACCTCGGTGGCGAGCAGCCAGTCTATGGGATATCTCGCTCCCCCTTGATTTACAGGTACCTGCGTCCTGGTGCCCAACGAACTTTAATGTGGGGAGAGCGATATCAATGCAGCAAGACAGTACAGGCCAAGGCACGCAGGCTGCTGCCATCTGTGTGCTCTCAAATGCCTCGTGAACCTCTGCAATCCGAGAGGGGGCCCACGCGTGGGCATGGTTTTGCCTCGGATTGCTTGGTTTTTTTTCTTTTTCTTTTTTTGCTTTGCTTATATCGCCTCTTTTAGGCCATTGGGCTACTCGCCAGCCTGTGTAGGAAGTCGTCTTCTTCTTTGTCATTTTATTTCTCCTTCCCTCTTTTGTCTCCTTCTCCCCTCCTAGAATCCCGATTGTTGGTGGGGCCGCATGCCTCCTGAGCATATGGCTCGCACCCAATCAATCCCCAGGGCACCATGCCGTTCACCCCTCATTTTCATCAGCCTGCATTTTGAGCTCGGGCAGCGTCAGTTCAGGCGGTTAGTTGCATAGCTTAGGGTTGTGCTTCTTCTTCTTCTTCTTTTGCATTTGCTTTGGCTTTTTCCATCTGCCAATCACAAGACTGCAGTCGTGGGACCAATGTGCTGAACACATGCTAAACCGTCGTCAATGGCTGTTTTCATCTAATTTCATAACTGATCTAGACACGTATTTTGTCTTTGACTTATCACGGGAAGGCAGGGAGGAAATTCAACGACAAGAGACGACGAATCCGGAGTGTTGTGACGAAGGCAACAACTTCAGACGAGGCTCGATGGCACCAAATCGTCAGTGCTATTATGGGCTAGGTATGTTTGCACCTCCTGAACGGAAGATATGCAGAGGGGTCGTGTCGTTGTTTGTGAAATACCACAAGAAAAATCGCCGTCTATAACGAGGCGCGGTTGATCCAACGCAGCAAAGAAACAAAACAAACAAACAAGTTAAACAAATAGATAAAAAGCCATATGGAGCCTATGAGAGCTCTTTCATCTCCTGACCGCCGCCACCGTCGTCTCCTCGCACCGATGCCGGCCGACTGTTGGAGTTGCGGGGGGTGCCGGTCGGAGACGGAGCGCGATCTGCTACCCCTGATTCGCTGCCTGCACCGCCGTTACGACCTGATGCATCTCCCATAACCCCCAAGCCCCCGAGAACTCCCTTGAAGCTTTGGCCTAGCGTCAGGCTGCTTATGCCGCCTTGCAGGGTCGCCATGGTGCTCGTTTCGGTCGCCGAGGCCGAAGCACTGCGCGTCAGTGTCGCTGGCCTCGGCTCCGGGGTCAAGGCCGAGTGCGCATTTTCGACATCCCTCAACACCGAATTACAGCTACTGGGAGGGATCCCTGGTGGTTGAGGCGAAGCGGGCGCTGTGTTCGGCTGCGGGCTGGGGGCCCCGGATGCGGCCTGGTAAGCCGCCACCTTTTCGGCTGCCGTGGCCGCCTCGTCCAGATGGCTGTTCATCTCTTCGTCCCGCCTAGAGTAGAGCTGGTGCCACCAGCGGACTTCGCCCTCACGTGGGAACAGGAGTCGTTCCTTGCCGCGAATGTTGTCGTCGACCGTGGGGTCGTACGCCGGATTCGTGAACTCCTGACGACGAGCAAGAAAGTAGTTCCAGACAGATGAGCTGCGCTCCTGCACCTTTGCTTCGTGCCGTTGCCGCTCGTTATTGTACAGAAACGTGCCATACTGACACGAGTACAGATGGTAAAGCAGGCGACGCAGGAACCGCTCAGTGAACTCGAAACGCGTCGGGTTCTGCCGAACGAGCTGGTAGGTGGCATCCAAGAACTGGTGGAACACGGGGCTTATTTCTTTGGGCCGTGTTGCCTGGTTCTCCGACACGGGTGCCGTGGCCTGCCGGGCCGTGTACTCATCCCCGGCATCGCCGTCCGAGTCGTCCTTATCCTGGCTGAGGTTCTTCTTGAAGAAGCGCTTGGCAGAAGCCATGGCGTTCTCCAACGCTTCGTTGCGGTTCTCGTTCTCGCCCGGCTCGATTCGCGAGCCCGCTAGGGCATCGTTGTGAACCACGAACCACTTTTCGTGGTTGAGGAATCCCGATCGCTGTTGAAACATGTGCCCAAACGACAGCCAGTCCTTTTCAACCAGTATCATGAAGCCGTCTAGCGTTCTGTAGTAGGGGTCCAGCATGATCTGCGACAAGGCACTGAGCTGGCTCGTGCGATCCCACCCATCCGAGCAGTGTATCAGGACGTTGGAGTGGTATATGCCCACCTGCCTGGCGATGAGGTGCGAGCCCTCGAGTATGCCATTTATGTGCTTTAGCCAGCCGCTCTTGGCCAGCAGATCCTTGTTCGGCGGGAAGGGCGATACGTCGGCATCTTTGATCGCCTCGATGACCTTGTTTAGGGACTCGCGCATCACATGGATGTTGTCAATGTTGAGAAACGCCTTCTTGGCAAACCTGTAATAGTCCATATTCTCAGAACCCAGCCCAATGGCCTGCATCGCATACGAGTTCAGGGCAGGTCGGGCATCAACAATGAGGTTCTGGCGTGTCGCGCCGTATATAACCCTTTTCCCCGTCGTCTCGTCAAACTCCAGGGGTGTGCCGGTACCGGCAACAGCCACATCCTCCTGGAGGTCCGCCTCCGTGAGCCCGGGATCTGGGACGGTCACGGACGGCAAGTCGGGCTGGCTCGTCGGGGGGCTCGGCTCCGAGACGGCAGCACTGACGCCCTGGTCAGGAACGGCCGCGGAGAAGCAGGCGCCGACGAGACGCTCGTCCTGGATGCTCCGGTTCCCGCGAAGCCCGACGAAGGGCTGCGAGCTGCGGGTAATGGCGCAATTGTTGACAGGATGGATATACGTCAGGGCTGGTATCCGTGCCCGCGAACGGTGGTTGGCGGCGTACTTCAGGACGTTGTCTGAGATGGAGGCCGGCACCACGAGTAGTGCCGGGTAGGTGGGAGAGAATGTATAGTCCTTGTTTATGACCGAAATCCTCCAGCCGAGGTCCTTGGACTTTGCACTGATCCCCTGGCGCCGAAACTCCTCCTTCGCATCGTACAGCGTCCAGCCGTTGACCGCTCGCTCGGGCCTAGCTGGTTCGTAGCTGAAGGCATAGAGCTTGTCGATGCTCCCTAGTCTGCAAGTGCGCGCGCGGATGAACTCGAAGGCCTCACGTGCAGTCTTGTCGTCGGGGAAGTTGAACGTCACATAGGTGAAATCGCGACAGCGTAGGCGGATCGAGGACGGGATACCGCTGGCGGGCAGGGTCGGTCGGAAGGCGCAATGGCAAATGATAGGGTACGAGATGAAGCTTTCCCGGGCCCGGGCCGGCGAAGGGCTGTCTGGTGGGGGCGGGATGCAGAAGATTATGTGGTAATTGGTGAGCTTCAAGACGCCCGGTGTCGGGGTCCCTCCGCTGATGGCATGGACGCCCTCTACCGTCTGCACCGCGCACAAAGCCTCTTAGCCTGCGATCATGATGCAAAAGCAAGACGTGACCGCTCAACAATGTTCTGGTACCTGTTTCACGTCCATGCTGACAGCCTCGGCCTCATGCCCTTGGGGCCCTCAAAGCGGCAGAGAGATGCGTCGTCGAGATGCGTACCGAGGCAGCCCCTGGCCCGAGGAAACGCCCTCCCCAGAACTGCTGGCAACTTGGACTGGGCGCGCACGCGGCCGCTTAGCATCCAGGCAATAGTGCAGACAGCCTCCTGTCTCTGGCGAGATGACTCCGGGCAGCTCGGATGTAGTTTGGACGAGGGCGGCGAGGACACAGCGGCGGAGGCGGGGGCAAGGGCGCAGGCGAAGCCAGGGCGAGGACGCGAGTAGGCAGGAAGCGCAGAAAGAAGGGTGTTCGGCACAGCTGGAATGATATGGCAAGGGGGTTGCTGGCCTAGAAGCCCATAATGCACCACCGCCGTGTGGAAACTGGGTCGGCAGCAGCAGGTGGGCGGTTTGGGTTAGTGTTGCTCTTCCGGTCTTGGTACCGCAGTGGATACCTTCTGGCTGGCAGGTCCCACGGCGTCCGGGGAGGTACCCGGGGAGGTATCGAGACGAGTGATGCGAAACGCCTGGCAAGCGGGCAGCGACAGCGAGCTGGCACCAGACAACAATGAAAGACCCGCGCGCCTCGTCGAACAGGGCGGACCCGATGCACACGGTAGGCAAGCGAGACAGACGGGACACAAATAATATGAGCAAGCTCAGAAACGGGTCGGGTAGGTACCAGACAGCAAATCGTCAGGAGGGCAGCCTTTGCTCATGGAACACCGCGAATCAATCAGTCAGTCCAGCGTGGCATTGTGGTGCTTCCTCTTCGACTGTGGAGGAATGTGGGGTTGGCCTTTCCATGGGGTCACCAGCGCAGGTGCAGCTGTCGGACTCCTCGTCAGTGATGTCAGCTGCCAGCGCCCAGCTCACCCTCTAGCCTAGATATTAGACTAGGCCTAGTGGCTTTTTTTGAGGGAGGGCCCTCTGAGGCGGTCGAGATTGGATGACCTGATGCACGTGCCACGGAGGCAAGCACGCTCTCGATTAATTTGGCCGTGGGGCGCCAGCCGCTGAAGGGTCAAAGGAAAGGGGGGATGAATGACTAACACAAAATTACCTAAGAGGGGAGACAAGGCATGCAAATAGGTTTCTCGTTGGATAGGCACACACACGCCCCCAGGCGTGCGGTCGACCACCCTAAACCAATTGGCTCCACATCGACTCGAGTTTCGATCCGCTTGGGCCACAAAGTTCTAGCCACACCCCGATGCAGGCGATTAGGGCTTTTCCCCCCACCAGCGAAATCGCAAAAGTTTCCAGACGGTGGCCACCCACCCACTGCCTTGCGCATCAAACGACGACAATCGAGAGGAAGGAGATTCTCTGCACCGCGCAGCACCACCACCAGCCCGTTTCCATCGCCAATTATACCCTCAGCACCTCCCTCCGCATAGCACAAGATGGCTACCCCCGGTGCCCAGATGTGAGTAGCTGCAGACTCATTCCGCTCACGCCCGCGAAGTGGGATCCCAAGGCGAAGAGAAGAGGGGGAGCGCAGGCGCAGACAACAGGCGACGGAGCGAGGCAGAGGGATGGCGATGAGGATGGGGCTTGGTAGTTTTGGCTTGGTCTTCGTTTGCTGACTCTGTCCCCTTTCCATATGGCAGCTCCAAGCGGAGAAAGTTCGTCGCGGACGGTGTCTTCTATGCCGAGCTGAACGAGTTCTTCCAGCGCGAGCTGGCTGAGGAGGGCTACTCTGGCGTCGAGGTCCGCGTCACGCCGACCGTCACCGACATCATCATTCGCGCTACGCACACCCAGGAGGTCCTCGGCGAGCAGGGTCGCCGCATCCGCGAGCTGACCTCGCTCATCCAGAAGCGCTTCAAGTTCCCCGAGAACTCGGTCTCGCTGTACGCTGCCAAGGTCCAGAACCGTGGTCTGTCGGCCGTCGCCCAGTGCGAGTCGCTCCGCTACAAGCTTCTCAACGGCCTGGCCGTCCGCCGTGCCTGCTACGGTGTCCTGCGCTTCATCATGGAGTCTGGCGCCAAGGGTTGCGAGGTTGTCGTCTCGGGCAAGCTCCGCGCCGCCCGTGCCAAGTCCATGAAGTTCACCGACGGCTTCATGATCCACTCTGGTCAGCCCGCCAAGGACTTCATCGACAGCGCCACTCGCCACGTCCTGCTTCGCCAGGGCGTGCTGGGCATCAAGGTCAAGATTATGCGCGGCTCCGACCCCGAGGGCAAGGCTGGCCCCCAGAAGTCGCTTCCCGACGCCGTCACCATCCTTGAGCCCAAGGAGGAGCAGCCCGTCGTCCAGCCCATCAGCCAGGACTACGGTGCCAAGGCTGCCCAGGTCCAGGCTGCGGCCGAGGCCCAGCGGCAAGCCGAGCAGGCCGCTGGTGGAGAGGAGGAGGAGCCCGCTGCCGAGCAATAGGAGCACTCGGTGGTCGGTGTGATTCCAGCTGCCGCCGTCGACGGCCCCGCCGCTGTTGCCATCCCAGATTCTGCTCAGTACCAGGAGTTCCAGGCCGAGTTGTACCCGTCTCAGCAATACCAGACCCCACCCATGACTGTCCCCAGCCCCCCTACTGTCATGAACGGCAACTACGCCTCGGAGACCTTCCAGAGCGACGGTCCGGCAAGCGGCAACTACGACGGCCCTGCCGACGGCTGGTAGGCGCGGTTTGGGATTTTTGAGGGACGATGACGAAACGGTCAGCTCCTCGGCGTTTATTGAGTCACATTTTCTCTCTGGATTTTTTTTGTCACCTCTTGCTGCATTATTCTGCGATCACGGAACGGGAAACGGAAAGCAGGTTGCGCTTCCAGGGTTCTTCAGGCTGGCTTTTGTAATTCATGACACAACGAACTCAGTGGGGGAGTGAACCTTACAAGAGCAAAGGCAGCTAAAAAAAAACAAAAATGACACCGGACAAACGTGGACTGGGTTAATATGATCGTGAAGCGTGTTGCTTAATATGATACAATGAGAGTGAGGCTTGATCCAAAAGTCCGTATTGTACAAGATATCGGGCACGATACACGCCTGGACCGATGGCGCGGCCGTGGTAACAAGTATCTGATCATCATTCCCTCCTCCAAAACGTCTTCGAAGCACATACATACCTACCTATCCCCCGCCCACCCAATGTACCTGGTCTGGCAAAATGGTCGTTGCCGCCTTTTCCGACACATCTATCATACAAGAGGAGAGAGCAAGGTAACAGATGCCTTGCCACTCTAGAGCCAAAACTACACAGCTCCAGACATCTCCCAACGGAGGAGAGCTGAGCAGATAAAAAGAAGAAACAAAATGTGAAAAACAAGCCCCGTAATGCCCCCAAAACGCCGATATCCGCCGCCTTATATCTCATGACTCCTCGCGAATCGTCGTGACAGCACGCATGGTGCGAAAGAGCGGGAGGGTAGACCAAATCCCATCCAGCAGGGCCAGCACGCCCAAAGACCCGGGATAAACATGAAGAAAGATCAAAAGAAAGAAACCCAGGAGGGTCGGATAAATCCGGGAGTACGATAGGATCATATCGGATCGTCATTTTTCGCCAGAGACTCGCATCTCCAACGCAAACCGATACCCTCTCGCATCAACAATGCGACCGCGAAACGTGACCTTTGTACATATGTAAGACGCCGGTGTCGTGCCCCCTAGCGACACAACATGACCTAATGATGGCCGAAAGGAGGCAGAATCATGATTTGTTGCTGGGACTGGTCGAGGCAACGAGATGAGATGCAGGAGCAAAGCCAAGTCACTTGACATGGACCCAGTCCCGGCAGGGGAAGGCCCGCGGCTACCTCTCCGAGGATCTCCTGTTCTGCAGTTCTATTGATGCATTGTAGCGCTTGGGCGCAACATTCCCGTTGGCAGCTCCGTTCGTTTGACGAGGAGCGGAACTGCCGTCATCCTCGCTGTCGTCGGCTAGATCAGCAAGGCCGAACCCAGCAGCCTCCTCCTCGTCATAGGCGCGAATCAGCCCCTGCCGATCGGCGGCGTTGCTGCCAATGCTGATGCGGCGGTGGCCTGTGCTCCGCCGAGCCTCCATGCTCATGCGCGTTTGGATGCTCGAGACCATGTCGGTGCCGGTTGCATCGGTGCCACCATGTCCATTCACCAGACGCATGCCCGTCGGGTCGGTCCGCGAGAGGTTGAGCAGGTAAACCCCTGTGAAGGTCACAAGAAAGCCACAGAGCAGCGACAACGTGCCCACGGGGTCCGTTGTGTTGAATCCGCTGAAGAGGATTGAGGACGCGCAAAGGGTTGCGGTAGTGAAAGTAACATAGTAAAGGGGGTTGACACTGGATCAACCGCGTCAGAATACGTAGAGCCAGATGGGGGCGAATGTTCTTGCTCCAAACTTACATGTTGGTAGGGAACTGGCTGAGAGCCTTGTTGAAATAGTTCATCTGCACTAGAATGCACACGACTGTGATGATCATGAAGACATAGGTTGAAGGGTGGCTGAATTGGTTGCTGCCGGCGAAGGTCAACTTCAGCGCTGTGCCGAATGCCTTGACTGACATGACCGAGACGGAGCCGACGAGCGAGCAAATGGACAGATAGATCAGCGGGTTCTTCTTTCCGTGCTTCGGCGCCACCCAGTATATCATTACGGTGGCGTAGATGGTGACGGCCGTCACATAGAGCAAGAAGCCTGTACCGGAAGGGATGCATTAGCAGGGTGCATGTTTGTAGAGGGCCATGGGCAGCGAGTAGGTTATGTGGTCGGCGACGGTTACGGGTTTGGTGCAGCGCATTACGAACCTGGCTGAAGGGCAAAGTGCAGAATCTCATCAATGGTTTTGATGGGCTCGTCCGGTGGCGCATGGAGGACGATAATCACGGCGCCGATCAGGCATATCGCGCTGCCAAGTTTGCCCAGGGTGCCCAGGAGCTCGTTCAAGAAGTAGGACCCGAGGATGGCGCCGATCAGCACCGAGAGGGCGCCTAGCGGAGTGACGAGGATGGCTGGCGCAAAAGCATATGCAGCGAAATTGCAGATTTCACCAAGCACCACTATCGCGAGGGCGCGCAAGGAAAAGTCAGCATGGAAACAGCAACGCCTCGGCTCTTTGCAAGCTTCGTCAAGACGCGGGGGGAGCGCTTCTTACATGTGCCGATTCCAGCCCACCATAAGGGATTCTTCAAGTAGACAAAGCCCTCGCCCTCAAACCCGTGCCTCTCTTCTGCTTGTTGCAACCCCTGGGCGCGCGCGTGTCAGCTATGCTGTCTGTGAAGATTGGGCATATTCTGTAGAGCAGGTATGGGTGCACGTTGGATCTACCATGCCGTACCTTTTTTGTGATGACGAAACTGATGCCTGTAGCATCGCAGTATTAAGGTCAGAAACAAGCCAGACAAACAAGACAAGCGATAGAGATGGATGGAGGGGTTGTTCCATGGAGGAAGGAAAGAGAGTAAGAGAGAGCGCGCGCATACCTATGGCTAAACTGGACGTCATGGCCAGGACGAGGCCGATATATCTGTTACAGTAAGCGATTAGCAGGCCGCAGTACTCTCGACATGCGCAACTGCCCGACCCTGTCGGGCCACGGACAGGCAAAAGGCCAAGAGACAAAGCAGGACGGCGCGTATGCGAGAGAGAAGAGAGAGAGACGGGCAGGTGCGTACTTTTCCGCGATCATCTTGGCGGTGTTCGAGGGGTGCGACGGCAGCAATGCGCGCCGCCGTTCTACGTCGTCTGTCTATGCGCGTCGGGGGTCGTGGGGGTGAGGCTCAATGGGGGCGGATCGTGTGCGTTCGGGTACTCGATTGGGCGGCGGCAGCGGTGGGAGAAAAATGCAAGATGGGCTGCGGCAGGTTGTGGGCGGTGAGGCGGTCGACGGAAATGCAGAGCGGCAGCAAAGGGCCAGGTGTTGATAGTTTGGCGGGCTGGACTAGGCGAAAAGCCACCGAGCTCGCGCCGGGCGAGTGTGGAATCAGCGAACTCAGCGTGGGTAGCAGGCGGCGGGCGGTGGCGTGGCAGCGGGGGACGCCAGGCTCAACAGTCCTCGTGGAGCGTGAAGCGAGAGAATTGAGGACGTCAGATATGCGGTGCGCGGTGCGCGATGTTGTGCTCAGCGTGCGCTTGATGGCGGCAAGGCGACGAGGACACTGCGATTAGGCAAAGAGAACGTGTGTCGTGTCCGTCCCCAGAAAAGAGGCGGGTGGGCTGCGGACAGACGCACAGGGCAGGTGTTGCAGGGCGCAGGTGGTGTGGGTGTGGGTGGTGTGGGTGGTGGTTGTGTGACGAGCATGGAGGACTGCGACAGAAAAAAACCCCGAAAAAAAAAAAAAAAACCCCTGGGGCCGGGGAGACCAGAGGTTTCGGTCTTTGCGAGGCCCCAGCAATTGGCCTCGGTCTAGGCTGTGACAGCTGGGTGGAAAGGGCCTCTTCCCCTTTGGGCCAATGCGAGCGGCAGCCTCGGTGCAGTGCAGTGGCTCAGTGGGTTTTGGGAGGGCCGCCAATTTGCCCACGAGTCCATTTGCTGGCCCTCAAATGGGCGGCTCAGAGAGGTAGGCTGGTGGATACCTTGGCGTCTCCCGCACACGCGGGACAGGGGGCGCCCACTCGAGGCCGGCCACACCCAGGTTCATAAGTCAATCCAGCGGGCCCCTCCCTCGCTGAACTGCCAACCCCAGCCCCCAAATCCGCTTGCGCAGATGCTCCATCGCGACCACGGTTTCAGAAAATTCCCCTGGTTCCCTTGGCTGAACAGATGTTCCCTGGCGGGCTCGACGGTTTCCTCAAGCCCAGGCTCAGGCACGCTGCATGTGGCCACAAGGGTCGCCCCTGTGTGTGCATCCGTCTGGAAGGCCAACACGTGCGGCTTCCCGGATAATGTTGAAGTTAAAACAAAAAGAAGACACGCGAGCCTGTCGGAAGGCTCGGGGCTGTCTTGAGTATCCGGAAACCTTTCCACGATCTGATCACCGTGCGCTTTGCCCCCGGCCCTTGTCGACTGGCGAATGAGGGACGTGGCCATTTTTAGCAATAACGTCAGTTGAGCGCGTGTCGTGTACAATCCAACTCTACGTACGTGCTACCTAGTACGTATGTAGACTAGGTCTACATAGATGGTAGCACTCTTGCCTCCACCACCACAAATGGATCCCTCCGCCATCGCATCTACGACCCCACCAGCAGCACTTCGGTGTTAGCTGCAGTCCCTTGTACGGCAAAGGTTACTTTGAGTCGAGTCGCAGACGGCACTGTAATTGAAAATCCAGGAAAGTCATGCGCGAACGCCTAATGCGAATGGGTGGTTGGTGCACCGCTGCAACCTGAGCGAAAGCCTAGACGACCTTTCCATTTGAAGATGTACGAGTACCCCTCTATCTGTTTTACAATATCCTCCCGCGCCGAGTCGCCGGCCGGCCTGGTCGATGTCCACCACTGGCAGACGCGTCTACTGAATGCTGTCAAGAATGGAACAATGTTCCACCCTGTAGGTAGTCCTCCAGTAATGCGGCCAGAGTCTCATCAAATGGGGGCAGGCGGCGACCGGGGCCATCAACAATACATCTCTCGCGACAATCCAACCAATCCCATCCCCCAAAAAGAACCAAAAAACGCCCAAATCACACCTCACCTACTAGGCAGTGGGCAGCCCATCCTCGCTCGTGGAGAAACGACCCGGTGACATAAACGCCGGAACATCGCTGTCTAGAGCCGTTCAAAACGCCAGTGCACACTCCCGATAATAATACAAAGATCAAGAAAATGTTGCGACAAGAGAAAGAAACAAAGTCGGCGGCATCGGAAAAAACATCGTAGAAATCTGTCGACCGTCTGAACGGCAAGGGGAGCAAGTACCCGGAAAGTGTTTGCTCAGATATCCCGGGTTCTTCTTCGTCGAGAAATCCAAGGCTGATAGATTTGTCCTAGTTGAGGAGGTCGCAGCTGCATAGAAATTATTATATCGGGACCATTCAAATGTGCCGTGTGAAGGTCTTGCAGGTTGACTCGTCGATTACCGAAGACGGCGCCATTTTTGCCGCTGATGTAAAATAGGCCCTGCCGCCTAAAACCTACCTTCCAAGTTAAAAACCTGCAGTGTCGAGTCTTGGGTATGCGCCGGCCGTGAGGGTCCTGGAATCTGCTGTTATAATAACCATGGCTGGTCCATGAGGTTGGAGGAGACACGCTCGAGGAAAACCGAAAACAAACGAGATAAGAAAAAAAAAGAAAAAAGTAACAAGATCGGGGGTGAGAGTCAGTTCACTGACTTTGGAAGCGGCTGAACTACAGCTGAAACCGAGGCAATGGGAAACGAGGGCCCTGGTAAACGGCCATCATAACTGGAGTGAGTAGGGAGATAGGGAGTGAAGGGGTTGGGTCCAGAATAGCGCTCAGGAACGATGCCGCTTGACGTCTGCAGGCCAAAGTAGATAAAAGTCAGCCAGGGAAACAAGATGGAGCATGATTTCTAGGGCCGAGAGGCTGGCAAGAACGTACCGTGCCCGTCACCTGTTCCCTCACCGTCGTCCAACTCCCGGGCTCGCTTCCCCGGGTTGCTCGATGGCGTCGAGGTGATGCTGTCGAGAATGGCCGCTTCGTTCTCGTTATCGTCCCAGTCGATCTCATCGACCTCAGCCTGCTCCTCATGAGCAGTCCCAGCGATATCATCGTTGGGCTGGCCTCCAGCTCCTGTCGGGGCCGCTAGCAATTCCTCGAGATCAATCTCGTCACCATCCAAGGTTGCCGACGCACTACTATGTTCTGGCGACGCAGCGTTGGTCATGTCCGCAGCAGAATGCCGGCGGAGTATCTCAAATGATTGATCCTCGAGAATGGCAGCTTCAGGCTCAGTCTGGGCGTTTCCTAAACCCCAGTCCTCATCACCAGTTTCCTGGGGTATATGTGACTCGACATCGTCGACTCCTTGAATCGAAAGCCATTAGCATATGGTTACGGACAATCCAATACGGGATCAGAAGGTGGGGATGCAGAAACCGAAATGAACAATATAAAAAATTAAAAACCGACTCCAAAGTCTTACCAGAGAATTGATCTTGGATTGACGATCCGAGGCTCTCATCGCCAGCGGCTGCTGCGGAATCTCCGTCGCGGTCGCGGTCGTCCCATGAGCCAAGGTCATGCCCACCATCAGACGTTGTGGAATGGTGGCCCGCAGCCACGTCACCCTCGACCTCGTCTTGGCCAGAAGACTCGAGTTCTTGTGCGATTAGACCCTGTATCTGATCTAGGTCTTGCGAATTGGACTCAGTGTGGTCTTCGTGCGCTTCATATACCGCCTCGACCTCTGCACCAGCTTCATCGAAACCGGCGTCGGCGTTCAAGGATACGTCAGGTCTATCTGACCCCTGAGGTGAGTGAGTATCTTGCGCTTCGGATTGTGCGCCCTCACCAATCGATTCTTCTACCTCCAGTTCTCTCACGGCCTCACTGCCGTTGTCATGACCCTCTAGATCCCCGGGGGAACTTTGGCGCGACACAGAATGCTTAGAGTATACCGAGGTCTGCTCATGAGCCCCATCGATCACTTGATCATATGAATCTCCAAGCAAGTCCTCGTCGTGACCTGCCTCGTCTCCCGATTCGTGCCAATCAGATCTGGCATTGGTGTCTTGCGGCAGATCTTGACTAGCCCCCTGAGTTTCGTCAGGAGAACTATCATCTTCGGCTTCGAGATCAGACGCGACACCTGCATCGTAGGTTTCGAGGTCTGTGCGAGGGCTGATGTCGGTAGTTGACCCCTTTGCGGGTTCCCTAGAGGGGAAATCCACGAGAAGATAGTCCGGGTAGGTCATATGGTAGGCTGACAGCCCTTCCCCAATATTGGCACCATCCAGCAGGCTGTCGAGTCGCCGCATGGTGTTTGGACGAGTGACAAGATAAACTAAGAGTGTAACGTCTCGGCTGTCTGGGTCGTCAGCTTTGACGAGTCGGTCATGGAGGTCGACTATGGCACCAAAGGTCACTCGATCGAGTGAGGATTTATCCATTGTCTGTAATGCAAGTTAGCCGGCAGGTCATGGATGAAGTCGTGGGTTGTTTGTTTTGCAGCATACCTCGGAGAACTCAAGACCAAGCCCCTCTATACGGATCACAAGTTCCTCCTCAGGCGTAAGCTCATCGGAAAGAACCTCACGAAGTCCGGCGAGGAACTGCGATAGAGGGTGCTCGAGCGCCTCGAGGTCGGAGAAGAAGTAAGAATAAGGATCGTCTGCCTTGGAGACTGAGAAGAGCGAGTATGTGGTATCACGATACCGGACTCGGATGAGGGGCCTTGTGGAAAATTCGTCCGATGCTTTTTCAACCTCTGCCACCTCCATGTACTCGACGTCTTCCTCGCCATCGCGGCCTTCCTCATGCTCGGCGTCCGAGACAGAAAGTCCCTGATCATGGTCTTGGACAGACAAATCCGCGTGGTCATCGGGAAGGATATCTTCAGCATCTGGGTCCGAGTCCTCACGACCAAGATCGGCATAATCACCATGGTCGTTCGCATCGAGATCATATTCATCTCCATCTTCGCCATGGCCATCAGAATGATTTGTGTCTTCGTTCGGCGGAATTGTGTGAGCTGGATCCCTGGTGGAATTCAGATCCGACGCTGTGTGGTGCAAGTCTGAGGATCCCGCCAGGTCATGTATCTCTCCATCGGGATGGCCTTGCCCGTCACCAACTTCCCTGGGTTCGGGACCTGATTTTGACGCGAGAGCTGCCTCGGTCAAGATGTCATCGTTTCCCTCATAGTCAATCTCCGCCTCGAGCTCATCGGCGTCGGGTGCAGAGTGCTGGGTGGCGATGTGAGAGCCAGAGGCCTTCGGGTTTGGGTGGGAGTTGTGATCGCCCACAATTTCGGCAGCATCGACTTCTATGGCTGCGGCAGGGGGAGCAACCGGCTCAACAACCACGTCTTTTTCCGAGCTATCGACATCCTCGGCATCTGCAGGGTCCGCGCCAGTGACGTCCTCGGGGTAAGGACTAGCATCAACAGGGCTAGATGGCTTATTGGCAGCCACTTGGTCGAGAGATCCGGGAAGAGCGTCAGCAGCATCGCCGGATGCATCCTCTGTATGTTGGAGATGATCGATTAAACCATCATCCGTGTCAAATGTGATGTCGTCGAGACTCTCAGGCACCATCATGGAGACATCCTGGTCGACGACCCCTCCGGAACCTAGCTCTTCACCCAGCTCGCCGGGAGCTTGGTATTCTGCGGCAAGCATGTCGACAGTCATGTTAGGCAGGAGAGTATGGTTGGTTTAGTTATATTAAGGTGGTTTCGTTCGCAAGGCGAGGGCGCCGTTCGTCGCTTCCTTCACTGTTCAAGTTCCGCGGGTTCGCTTGGGTTCGGTTGTGCAGTCATGTCATGAAGTCGAGGGACAGTCGGCCAAAAGGAAGTCGTGTATGGACGACGGGAGGTCGAAGGTGGGTGCTAAGAGAGTCGATATTTGCTGTGCCTGTGTATCGTTTGCAGAGGCGTATTGTCTTTGGAGCCCACGTCGCGCGAGGGGAGCTTCGGGACAGTCGCGATTTAACAAAATCCGGTTTGTTTGGCGTACACGCACCAAGGTCGAATGTGCCGTGCGGTGCAAGACCCAGGCCTGGCAATACAGACGACAGAGAGAGCGCAGAGGGGAAAGGGAAAGCGGATGGAATGTTGTTGACGCAGAGGGGAGTCGACAAAGCGACAGTGGTGAATGAAACTGTTTTTGGGTTGACGGCTTGGTTTGCATAGGTGCGGATGGCCCGAGTCTGCCTTCTGCTTACAGTAAAAAGCCTAAAGGCGCCGCAGTGAAACGACGCGCGCCATTCGTCACGACGTTGGCGTGTGGTCAACCATGGTGACCCACATTTCCCTCGTCTCTAGTGGCGAGCCCCTGGAGTGTGGCACGGCTGCCACCCCCACCAGCCTCGTAGCACGGACCAAGCCCACATTTCAAGAGGACACTCTCTCCCTGTAGACAGAGAAGCCGGCGTGCTGGACCCGTGATTACCGCAAGTCGGAGCTCTCGACTCCTGACCATAGCGCACTCTCGAGACCGAATTGAGACCGACCACCCCCTCTTTTTCCCGTTACAAAGTCCTCGGCAGCCGTCGCAGGTCGCTGGCAGAAGCTCGGAGCGAAAGCCTGGTCAACAACCATCCACACAGCGTGTTAGCAGCCCGCAGAGCAGGGCCGTTCTTGTCACAATGGTAGGGTCTCCCCGCGTGCCCCTGGCGACAGCCTGCGTGCTGGAGCTGACATGGCTATGTTCCGGCATAGGTGGTCCTCGCAGCGTCCATCTGCACCCGGGGCGGCAAGGCTGTCCTTTCGAGGCAGTTCCGCGAGATGCCCAGGTCACGCATAGAAGCCCTCCTGGCATCGTTCCCCAAGCTCGCCGACAGCGGAACTCAGCACACGACAGTTGAGCAGGACAGCGTTCGCTTCGTATACCAGCCGCTAGACGAGCTCTACATGGTGCTCATTACCAACCTCCAGTCCAACATCCTCCAGGATATCGACTCTCTCCACCTCTTCGCCCAAGTCGTCACCAGCACGTGCAAGAGCCTAGACGAGCGCGAGATTGTCAAGAATGCATATGAGCTTCTTAGCGCCTTTGACGAGATTGTCTCCCTTGGGTACAGGGAGAACCTTACCATTAGCCAGATCAAGACATTCTTGGAGATGGAGAGCCACGAGGAGCGCATCCAGGAGATCATTGCTCGGGTAAGTCTAGATGCCGATGGAGCGCGGTCGTCTCGCGACGGTCTTTGCCGGCTCGTGCTTCACTGGGTGGCTGACAGGCTCCGCAGAACAAAGAACTCGAGGCCACAGAAGAGCGCAAGCGCAAGGCCAAGCAGCTTGAAATGCAGCGCAAAGAGTCGGCTCGGACTGGCCGTGTCGGAGGCGCGCCCAGAACGCCCGTCTATCCGACCTACACTCCGCCTTCCCGTCCCGCCGTCACGGACACGTACGATACGTACGAGGCCGAGAAGAACAAGTCCAAGTATGCCGCCCCCTATTTCACAATCTGGCTCCACCCCAGAGCAGCTGCCAACAGGGTGTTCTGACCAATATCACTAGGTTCACGGCACCGAAGGGCAAGGGAATGCAGCTCGGGAAGAAGTCCAAGACGACGGACATGTTCGAGCGGGTCCGGGGAGATATGGGCGCCGAGGTCGACGACACTCCACTTCTCCCAATTACGTCTTCGACAGCTGCGGCGGCCGCAGAGCCTGCAGCGTCTCGGCATTCGACAAGTCTCGACCGCGATGCCATCCACGTCACTGTGTCGGAGAGCATAAGCGCAAAGATATCCAGGGAGGGCGCCGTTTCGTCGTTTACGGTAAATGGCGATCTGAACCTGCGCGTGTCGGACCCGAGCCTCACCAAGATCAAGCTGCACCTGGCCGCCAACCCCTCGCACGGGGCGCAGTTCCGCACGCACCCCAATGTGGACCGCAACCTGTTCAACAGCACAAAGGTGATCCAGATGAGCAAGACGGACAGGGGCTTCCCGGTCAACAACTCGGTCGGCGTGCTGCGGTGGAGGGCATCGCCCAAGACGGACGATAGCAGCGCGCTTCCGATTGGCTTCAACGTCTGGGTCAACAAAAGCGCCGACGGCAACTGCACTCTGACGGTCGAGTACGAACTCACAGGTGGCGACGAGCTGAAGGACGTCAGCGTCGTGATTCCCTATTCGAGTGCCGAGCCGACGGTCTCGAGCTTCGACACGACGTACGAGGTTTCGGGAGACAGTCTCGAATGGTCCATTGGCACGGTGAGCGAGGACAACGCCAGCGGCTCATTCGAGTTTGAAGCCGCGACAGAGGACGAGACCGAGTTCTTCCCGATGCAGGTCCGGTTCTCCAAGACAACGCCGTTCGTTGATGTGGACGTAAGTGCAATCATATCTCCCTACACGTACCGCAGCAAGTTTCTGAGCCTGATTTCTGTATTTGACTAACACTTCTGGGGGAAATCCCTTTTGCTTAGGTAACAACTGTGACCCTGATTGATGAGAACGAGGAGGTGACTTTCTCCAAGGATGTTAAATCCACTGCGGACTCGTATCTGATTGAGTAGACTGGAGTTGGTGGTGGTATTTGGCTTTGGGAAATGGGTATGGCGCCTGGGTGGTCGGCTATTGCTCGTTGATTGCCAAAAGCGGAAAGTCGTAGAGTCGAGGAGGCTGAGAATGATGCAAGACAAAAAAAAAAGGAAGCAACACCCAATTGTCTGATCAAGGGGCCGAGGGCAAGAGCATTGCCATGCGTGGCCTATAATTAACGATGTGACAAATGCGTAGCCTGCGATGGGGCGACAAAGAAGCTCTGAAGGTGGGCGAGATCTTACGCTCACCGGAAACATTAGAAGTTCCGACTCGTCAAATGCGCGATTAGGTGAGCTCGAGTGGCCGGGTTCGTTGGGTAACGTATGAGTGGCGGCCTAGGCCATGTTCGGGTTCATTAAATTACACCTACATGACCAGTTCGGCCGCCTTCCTCTCTCCACAACTGTTTAGCTCAATTGGACGGCATATAGGAGCAATGGCGACAGAAGCACCCACGCCTCTCATCACGCTCCATTGGTAAGTTTCTTTACAGCAGAGGCCTCGCTGGCATGGCTATTGTAAGGCTGGCTCGTCATGGCTGACAAGTGCCGACCGTGTCATGGAAAAAGGCTCAATGGCTCTCGCGCCCAGGGGATCCTCTGGCTCCTCGAGGAGCTGGAGGTGCCCTACGAGCTCCAGATCTACCACCGGACCAAAGACATGCTCGCGCCACCGGAGCTTACAAAGCTGCATCCGCTGGGCAAGTCGCCTGTAGTGACCATCACGACGCCAGACTCGCCTACGGCGCCACTGGTGCTGGCAGAAACGGGCTTTATCGTGGACTACCTCTGCGACCATTTCGGTGGGGGCAAGACCCTCGTGCCCAAACGGTGGAAGGACGGCCAGGAAAACAAGCCCGGGGGCGAGACGGAGGAATGGCTCCGGTTCCGTTATTTGCTATACTACGGAGAGGGGAGTTTTGCGCCATATCTTTTCGTGACGCTGCTCCTGAACAGTACGCCTCTGCCCGACGCCCTCTTTCCCTGCTGTTTATCTTTGGCAGGTGCTAACCAACGAGCTCTCGGCAGGCCTCAAGGGCCCCAGGGTGCCGTTCCTGGTCAGACCGATCACGTCGGCAGTAGCTTCACGAATCATGGACTTCCTGGTGGTCCCGAATTTGAAGAAGCACCTTGGATTTTTCGAAAAACAGCTGGAGACGTCACCCGGCGGCGGCGAGTACCTTTGCGGCGCGCACCTAACCGCGGGGGACATCGCGCTGTCGTTCCCGCTCCTCTGGGGAAAGAGCGAGTTTGGGGCCCTCGGTTTGACGGAGGCGGCGTTCCCCCGAGCCTTTGCCTACATGGACCTGATCGAGTCGCAGGCCGGGTGGAAGCGAGCGGCGGCCAAGATCCGAGAGATGGACGGCAGCTTCTCTCTCTTGCCGCAGTGAGCCGCGGGGGAGAGCAAAAGGGGAGCAGGGCGCGGCAGCAAGGCACCTCGCCAAGTCAAATCCAAGGCCTGAGTAGCTATCTATGTCCATACCTACATAAGCATCCTACCACTGCAAGGTCCGTCCTGTGTGAAACAAAGAATCCGAGCAGCACAGCCGGGGGCTGATGTCAGCACCGCTGCGGGCCTCCATGGCATGCTCGGCTCAGTGGGCCTCGCGCGCCGATGTCCACCCATGTAGCTACAGGGGTCTCACTGATTCTAGGCAGGCTAATGAGCCTGCTCACCCCTCCCCCGCTTCCATAGTTTTACTATGGAACGTGGGAACCCAAGGATTCGGCGGGCGGGCGGGAGTTCCAACCACCCCGTCACCCATCATCACATGGAAGCCAGAGAGAGCGCTGATCAGCCTACGCACACCCATCACCCACCCGCACCCGCCAGGGGTCGACTCCTTTGTTTGCGGGCCTGCCCACACCGAGGCACATATTGTTGGGTGGCTTCTCGATTGCCAAGGTACCCCTGGGTGGGCTGCAGCGCCCTTGCTGCATGCAGGCCGGCGGCGTGGGAAAGACAGGGCCGTCCCAAAACACCGAGCTGCAGCTGGAACCCGACATTAAAATTCAAGACGAGACATGTCGTCAAGCGCCCGCCCATGCCGCTGCCACGGTTCTAGGCGCTGTCAGGGCACGCCCGCGCTGCTCCGTAACCAAGCTTTCTGATCGCCGCCTGTATCCAGGACTTCGTCCCTTGTGCAAGTCTCAGACGTCATCCGCGTCACAAGCGGTCAGTGCTCCAACAAAGCCCATCCCGTGGTCGGGCTGCAATCGCGTCTGCCACCGGGCCACGGCGGCTGGGGACATCACAAAAAAGAAGCCCCGGCACAGGATGCAGGGGTGGCCTGCCTTGCGGGAGTCTCGGCTTGCTCTCTCCTCTGCTGCAGCAATAGCTGGAGCCGTGGCCCCTCCTCAAGAATCCATACAAAGGCGGGAGCGCCCATCACCAAGGACCGCATTGGAGCTGACCCTTGGAGACCTCCCCCTAGTCCAACGAGCTTTTGCAACCCCGCTCGCTCAAGCATCGACTCTGGGCTCACCATGGAAGTCGGGATCGCCATGGGAAAACACGAGCAGCCACTGGCGCCGGCTCGAGACGGGCAGCATGAGGGCCCAAGGGGCGGTCGGGGGAGTCCGCCGCAGTCTCCGCCGCCCCGGCCGGACCTGATGGCCAAGTCCCAGAGGGAGTCGGATCCGGACGAGGAAGAGTTCGACGGCGACCAGGATGACGCCCAATATCTGTTCCAACCCGCAATAAGTCCCATTGCCACGCGCCTCACCCTGCCTAAGACGCCAGCGGCCGAGAAAGCTGCCGCCATGGATCAGGCTTCGGACGGTTTCTTCGGCCCCTTTCCCGAGATTTCCGAGACGGGAGCCTCGGCCCGGGGCTTCCGAGCGCCCAGCACGTCCTTCCCACGGCTCCCGAGCCCTCCGCGCCACGACCCGCCTGATGCAGACACGCCGGGAAAGCCATTGGCTTTGTCGGGCGTTTTTGGTGACTCGAGACATCGGCGGGCCTCCTCGGTCGGGAGCGACGCGCTGAAGAGGCTCTCAAAGGCCCTCCCTTCGATATCACTGCCCTCGGGCTTCTTTCCCAATCTTCCTACACCTTCCTTCTTCTCGTCTTCGTCCTCGTCCTCACCCACCAACCGCCCTGGCGCCGTACCACGCACCCCGTCCCCGCTTCAGGAGCAGCTCCAGCTCCAGCCCGCACCGCAGGAGGCCCAAGATTTGGCGCGGCAGCAGGCCGTAGACCCTTTGCGCAATCCCCGACCGTCGTCGGTCCGGCCGCACAAGCTGCAGAGGGCTGCGTCGGCCGAGTCGGTTCTCTTTGCCACCCTGTCTCGAGTATCTTCGTTTGGCGACGATGAGCGCTTTGGCAATGTCCGCGAGCAGGTCAACTCGCGGCTCAAAGCAGTTTTGGATAGTTTTGACCGACCTTCGTTCAAAATGCCCCAGCTCCCAAGTAAGTGACTGCCTATCCACTTCAGACAACACATTCTGGTGGTCGTCATGGCGTGGACTTGAGAGACTGAACAACGGCCATGGCAGATATATCGTTCATGAAGGGTCCGTCATCTATCGATAGCGCATTTGGCACGCAGAACCCGACATCTCCGCGCGGGCCGCTACCTCTTGCAGCGTCCACTAGCAGAGACGGGCTGTCAATGCTCGACGCCGTCTTGGAAAGTATGGTCGGTGATGTCGTGGTCTTGGGCGGCTACAGGGGGTCGGTCTTGAGGTCTGCAGCGCCGGGGCATCCCCAAGTTTGGATACCGATGAAAGTTGGGCTGAATATGCGCAAAGTCAACCTTGAGGTCGGTTTGAATCCAGAGGACGAGGATGGGATGGACGACGTGATATTCCCTTCGGCCATGTTGCAGAATATCGGGCCGGTAGACATCTCGCGACGCCTTCTGCGCCGGATGCGCGAGAGCCCAAACGCCCGTGTGGGCACACTCCGAGTCCACGAGTTTGCCTATGACTGGCGGCTCAGCCCGGCGAGGTCTTCGCGCAGGATGATAACCTTCCTGGAGGGCCTGAAGTGCAACTCGGCCAGCGTCCCCAAGGCCCAGCGCGGCGCCCTCGTCCTAGCCCACAGCCTGGGCGGCATCATAACACGTCATGCTGTGAACAAACGGCCCGAGCTGTTCTCGGGCGTCGGCTACATCGGGGTCCCCCAGCGTTGCATCAACATATTGGGCCCCCTGCGAAACGGCGACGCGGTCCTCCTGAACGAAAAAGTCCTCACTGCCAGCGTCAGTTTTTCGTTCCGGACCAGCTTTGTGTTCCTGCCCGAGGACGGGTTCTGCTTCACTTCCAAGGACATGAAAGAGTCGTACAACGTCGACTTTTACGATGTAGACTCGTGGGTGAAATACAAGCTGTGCCCGGCGGTGGACCCGACGGCCCAGCCTCCAAAGGCAGCTGCCAAACGCAACAGCGCCTTGGTCTCGCTCCGAGACCTCACCAGCACCCTCTCAACCAACCTCCCTCTCCGCGGCAGAAGCGGCAGCGATCTGAACAGCGGCCGCAAGCCGATGGCCGAAGCCACCAAGGAGCGCGTCCTTGCCCCACAGCTGGACTCGTCCTCGGCTGCCGACAGTGGCGGTAACAGGGGTGGCGGGCGGAGGGGGTCGGCTGAAGCAGGGGTCGTGCAGGGGCAGAGCTCCTCAACCCCGCCCGACGCTGGTGCGGATGAGCAGTATGCCAAGTCGTACGCGTACCTGAAGCGCACCCTGGCCGAGACCAAGCAGTTCCGGGCCGAAGCGCAGCACATCCCCGCCCTCAGTGAGGCCAATGCCTATCCGCCCATGGCCATCATGTACGGAAAGGACACGCCGACCGTGTACGCGGTCCGTGTGGCGTCACGTGAGGCCATTGCCGGGCCCGAGGTGTACGACGACCTCGTTTTCCGCTCCGGGGACGGCGTCGTGCTCGCGCGCGAGGCCATGCTGCCGCCCGGCTTCCACGTCGTCCGCGGCGGCCGTGTCAGCACCGAAAAAGGCCACATCTCCATGCTCGGCGACTTTGCGGCCGTCGCGAGGGTGCTCGAGTCCCTCCTCAGGGGCCGCAGGAAGGGGATCGGCCTCGGAAAGCCATCGATGGCCACAGCACCGTGAAGAGGAAGGCTGTCCCAAGAAACGCTATTCATGGATCAGTGGCCTGTTCCCCTGGGTTAAACCACCCGCCAAGACCCCGTGCCTTCCCCCTGGGATACGGCGGCTGGGGTCAGGTGTAATTAAAAAGAAAAGAAAAACCTCATTCAGAGCATGAATGTCTGTATTGGGGGATTTCTCCTTTCTGAAGGGGAACATATCCAAGATTCAAAGAAAGAAGCAAGCATTATAATTAGAATAGAAGACCAATGAAGAAGGGGAAGCAAACATTCAAGGCTGCATCATGACTGCAATCAACGTTGGTTGTATTCCAATCTCACAGGACTCGGTTGCCCGGTCCCTAAGCGTCCACTCGACATGCGATGGATGTAGGGGACAGCTTTCACAGAGTTGGCTAGGGTCTTTGGGTTCCTTTTACTCCAATCCCCGCTTTCCTCCTCCTCTTTCCATCTAATCGACGAAATGTGCACAAAGAAAAAAGCCAGAACCAAGACGATAAATAGAGGTGTAACGGAAACATGATGCAAAGAGATCAAAGGTGGAGGGAGGGTGGGTAAAACAGTCTTCAAGACAAAAGTGAGTAGCGAGTAGACTGCATGTTTTGGGTCCAGGCTACAGCACGTAGCCTTCGTAGACTGCCAAGGTGCTGGCGCCTTGGCAAGCGTCTTGGGCCATGCGCACCATGGCAGCCTCCCGGAGCTGCTGGAACTTGACGACGGCGGACTGGTGTATTATATCGATCTTGCTCATGCCGTCGCAGCGGCAACCGGCCGAGGGTCGCTCGGGCTGCTGCGCGGGCTGGCTGTGCAGCATACCTCGCGCGCACGCGTGGTGGTGGTGCTGCCTTTTTTGCCGCTTGCGGCCGCTCTCTCCACGGCCCCCCGCCTGGCCCGCAGGGCGCGCGCGAGGAAGCGCGGGCGCGAGCTTCGCCGAGGTGAGGGATGCGATGCTGACCCGTGGCGGGTCCCAGCCGGGGAACATTGCGCTCACGTCCTCGAGGGCCGAGCGTAGCTGCAGCCCCAGCCTGCGGTGTGGCCCGGCCTCGAGCGCCAACGCGGCGGCGGCGGCGGCGGTGGCGGCGGCACGATCCGGCACGGGGGCGGCGCCATGGGCATGGACGGGACTCTCGTCATGGGTGACAAAAACGAGCTCGCGGCAGGCCGGCAGGCGGGCCCGCACGAGGCCAAGAAGCTCGCGAGCTGAGCAGGCGGCGTGGTCCAGGGGCGGCTCAAAGCAGGGTGCCAGCACACACCCCGTAGCCGCGGCGGGGGCGGGGGAGGTGATATCAACCCAGAGTAGAGCCTCGCTGAGAGCCAGACGGCGGATGAGGCGGAGCTCGGCGGGCGGAGTAAGCGAGAGCACGGTGCGGAACTGGCTGTCCGAGGCCATGTAGCCGTTGCGAGGGCCGAAAAAAGGGAGGTCACGCTCCGGGTCGAACGGAACCTGTCCGGGGAGCGATGCCGCCCCGAACGACGGCCGGTAACGCCTCAGGGCCTCGCGGCGCGACTCGTGGCAGGCGTGCAGCAACGCGGGCGGCTGTGCTGTCGTGATGCATCCCGCCACACCCCGCCGCCGCCGTCGCCGGTCCGAGGGGCCTCCTCTAGGCCATTGCTCGGGCCCATCGCCATCGCCCCCTGCCCAATAAAGAGGGACGATTCTCCCTTCTTCAAGAGCAAAGTTCCATATCTTCAGACGCAGCTCCGGGGGCAGCTTTGGGAAGCTGGGCTATATGGGATTAAGAACGCGAGGAAGCGTGTGATGATAGTTAGACCCAGCCGCACGTATATAGGAGCATATATATTGGACGTGAAGTGGGCATCTCGCACGGATTACACACCTTGGTTGGATGATCGAGATAAATTGACAAAGGAAAGGACGGAACTTACAAAAGCCGGCCCGGTCGAACCCCTAATCAGGGACGAGGCGTCCAAAATGGGCTGCATCCGTGCGTCTTCTGGTGAGCCCCGAGGATCGTGGTCATTCTGACGTGCGATGATGACAGGGAAGCCGAGAGAGGCAGAACAGATAATGGCAGTCGCCTGCAATGCGGCAAAAGCTGTTGCGCAGGCAGCCTACTGGCAGACGCCGGGGCTAGGAGAGCGACGATGACGACTGGTAGGGCGGCCCAGAAGAGCGAGGTGCCTCGCCGTTGCAGTGCCCAGTCCCGCGGAGAGGGGAGCACCTAGGCACTTATGAGAGGCAGCCAGATATGGGGCAGGCGAGATTCGCCCAAGACGGCGATGGGAAGAGCAAAACGTTGGACTGGACCAGGCACGACCACCCGAGACAAGAGGCTTTTCTGCGCAGGTGCCTACCCATGATGCCCCAGGTCAGGTAGGACAATGGATGTCGGCGCATGCACATACAGGCCTGGGAGGGAGGTACTTTCCAGAGGACTCTCCGTTTTGGTGGTGGTTGTGTTTATGCATGCGCGACGGCAGGCGCCGGGGTATATAGAGCTAGACGGGATCCCGTGGGCGAAGGTACGTGTCTGTCTGTGTGTGTGCGGGCGAGGTACGTGCATGCATGTAGGTACGAGCCGCTGGCCTATTTGATCCCCCTCGGGGGTGACCACCAGCCAGCTTAGCATGGGCGGCAGGTACATGGATGCACTAACTCGCCAGCGCACGGGTATCGAGGCATACATCCCATCCGTGGGTGCCCAGTGCTAGCCCAAACCTTGTCGATTACGGTGTAGTGGCGCCAAAAAAACAAGGGAGAAAAGGAAGTCGATGCCGGAAAGAAAGGAGCGGGGCTTCAAGCAGCACGCTAGGTCGAGATGCCAGCCTCAGGAAGAGGAGTTGGGGTGATACGAATTTGGGGACCCGAATACCTGGTTATCGTCGTTGGAGAGATGGTAAGGATGACAAAGACCGGCCTAAACGGTCTAGACAGCCTTGCCCGCGTCGCGGAAAGAGGGCGACGCAGGTAGACATGCCGGCCTGTGTGCCAGGGCCATATAGTTTCGAGCCAGGCCAACGGGCGTAGAGGAAGAGCTGCCGGGAGCTTGCTGGGCCCAACCATGCCTGTTCCTGGGTGGCGGGGCGGACAACTGCTGCTTCTTTGGCATGGACGGGGGATGATGCAACAAGATACGGCCATCCGTATAGGCAGGCAGGCAGGCAGGCAGGTAGGTAGCTCCTGAAGGTAGGTGCCGAGATGCATGTAGGTGTATGCGTGCCTAGATGCATAGATAGGCAGGCCAGCGGGTTTACCCCCCGTGCCTCCGTTGGCGGCCCAACCCCTGCCTGGCTTCAAGACCGGCAAAGGCCCGAGAACACATCCATCATCTATCACTAACCCGGGGCTGATTCAAGCCGGGGCCGACACCGGACGATGGCATTCCAGAGTCATGAACAAGCCCAAGCCCGCACACTCGCAGCAGCCGCGGGCATGGGCACGGCAGCGTGCCCAAGCTGCTGTGCGGCGAGTGCTTGGTCGAGGTCGTGCAACATGGCTGAGCGGGCGGGTGGCTGCAGGGCCAGTCGGTCCTTTGCAGCACCAACGGAGCGGCCTGCTGGCGCGCCGCAGAGACCCGATGCGGCCGTTACCCCCCGTGTGCCAGCCTGGAGCACCAGACGCTCCCGGCTCCTGGCTGGCGACGGCCCTACGCTGCCCCCCGACTCGCGAGGCCACTCAGAAAGGGCCCAGTGGCTCGGTCACGTGCACATGGCCTCATCCTGTCGCTTTGGCTCCCAGGTCGGGCAAGCACCGCGCGTGTGCCGATGGACCAAATGCCATGCCGAGGCACTGCACGTCCAAGGCCAGGACCGGCGCCAGTCGCACAGTCTGCTGCCCTGGGCCGGGAGGCAGGGCGGCCGCGGTCGTGTCTCTGGCACAGGCCACTCGGGACGGGGCTGGGACTCGTGGCTGAGAGAGCTTTGCTTGGGGCGATGGCGACGAGGCAGCAGCCGAGCCTGGGGCTCGCGGGGGGTGCCGCGGCCAAGTGATTGACGGGGCTTGGCAATCTGCGCAAAGAGACGAGGAAAACAGGCCAACTGGAGCAAAAGCAAACGGCGCCGGACTGGAAGCCTTGGTTCTGGCGGCAGGTCGTGCAGGCGGTCGCGCAGGTGGTCGTGCTCGCCCCACCCCCTTCTGCCTTCTGCGCGTCCAAAAAAGAAACACGGCCAATTTCGCAGCGTGAGAGGCACAGAGGCACAGAGGGTCAGATTGTGACGAGAGTGGGTGGGTGCTGCGGGCCCCCCGCCAGCTGGGCAGCCGCCCTTGGCTGCGTCGCTCCAATCAGGGCCGCGCCTCGCATGCACCCGCCTATTTCTGGGCTCGCCGTGCCGTCCAATCTCACTGCCCGCTGCAGGCCCCACCTGGAGCTCTGCCGCGAACCAAACCAGTGAGCGAGCGCCCTGCCCCAAATTTAGAGGGCGCTAACGCAGGGCAGCTCTGCACGCGCGCCGATGCACCACCTCGTCCGCCGCGAAGCTCTCTTCCCCCCCACCACCACCACCACCACCACAACGCTGCCGTGCCGCTGCTCTGCCGCTGCTGCTATTCGCAGCCCGGCAGGTGCCAGCCCGCCCACCATGTGCATTGGCGGCGCCTGTCGCGACCACATCCTCTCGGGACTGTGCCAGCGCGCGCTTAATCAGAGGCGGCGAGTAGTCTCAGCCGGCAAAGGGTTCCCCGCCCCCAGCCATGTATGTGTGTATGTGTGTATGAGTGTGTGTGGATTTGCCTTGTATACCTTGTGCCTGAATAGATAGATGGCTAGAAAATTTGTATAATTCATTGCCCATCCCACCGTCTCCTTCTGCTTCTCTCGACATCTGGGGTTTCAAGTTCAGTGCCAGAGTCTACTTTTCCTTTCCTTGCTTCGTCACGAGTTCCTTTTTTCTCCTAGGTTCCTCTCTGTCTTCCATTTTTCACTGTTTCCTTCCTGTCCGTTGCTTGCTGCATCATCACGACGACGGCCGCACCGCCCACGACATCCCCCACAATGGCTCCCCAGCAGACCAAGGAGAAGAGGCCTTCTGCCTCGGACTTCGAAGTCGACTCGCAAGACCTGCACCTCCAGTCCAGCGTGCGCACTCTGCAGCGCATCGACGGCGTGCGGAACGGGCTCACCCTGCTGGCCCTGCTCATGGGCATTGCTGTCCTGGGAGTCTCGGCCGACGCCCTGCACGTCTATGACGCCACCAGAGTGCCAGAGTCTCTGCTCAACGTGCTCCCCCTCTGGCCTCAGGCGTTCAACCTGCGCCCGACTGTGGCTCTCGTGGTTGGGGCTGCCTTTGTTGTCATCACAAACATCGCCTCCCTCATGTGCAGCCGCATCACCATTGTAAGCCACGACACTGCTTCTTGCACGGCCCACATTCCCTTGCTGACCTCCTCTCGCCTGCATCTTCTCAGGTCAAGAGCCGCGCTATGGTTCACACCTCGCAGTCTCTGGCAGCGCCTGTCATTGGGCTAATTGCCGCCATCATCGCCATGGTCTTCTTTTACGCCGTCAACGCGTCGACCTCGGAGGACACGCTAATCAGCTGGACCTGCCGCTGGCAAGCCCTCTCCATGACGGAGCGTCCCCACTTTGCCACCCTCTGCAAGCAGAGCTGGGCCGGCCTGTACCTGGCCATCCTGCTCATCCCTGTCGAGGCAGCCGTGCTCGCCGCCGCCGTGTGGCAGGCGAAGCTCGAAAGGTACACGAGCGCCTACACATATGCCAGGGACTCGCGCACCCCCAGCCCGCAGCCTCCCCGCGAGACCGCGTAGACGTGTATCCTGAGCGGTGTGGACGGCAAGCCTCGAGGCGGGGAGTGGCCCCGCGTGTGTCTTTCCAAGACCCAGCTTACTCCCCCACGACATGTCGACGACTCGCTGGTAAAACGGCACGCGGGTTGTGCAGGACGAGACTGCGTGCTGCCCATCAACAGTATCGGGCCCTTCTTTTTCTTGTTCAACCGTGAATCGGTGCCCAGGTGGTTCGTTCAACGTATTCTTGGATGTGATGCTACATATATTGCGGGCGTTTGTTCTTTTTTTTTTCTTTTTAATTCACCTTTTCTTCTTGGCTGCTGGTCGTTTGTCCTGTCATCTTCTTTTCTTTTCGCCTTTGGTTGCAAACCAAGACTTGAAGTAGCACCAAGATCTCCATATTATATGTATCACATGTAGTACGATCGATTTTATGCGTATGCAGCCCCTCCATTTCTTCCTCTCTCCCCCTTTCTTGCGGAGCACGGAAAGATTAACCTCCGGGTGTCTCTTTCCGCTTGAGCCACAGCAAGATCAGGCGCTTTCCTTTGATAGACGATGGTTGGCTTGAAAGTTTTCTTGCGTCCGTCGGCCTGTTTGCTTCTTTGACTAGGCGCAACTGGGGCTTGATGCCGTCCTTAGTGCCCACACGCCTCGCTTAGCTCGCCTTCATTTGATCTCTGCCCGTCCCGATGCGGCTGCATCTGCCCGAGCCCGTGTCACCTCTAGGCCTTGGGGTCACACAGCTCAGCCCACATTGGTTGGGCACCAAGGCCAAGTTGTGGCTATCCGTACAGTCGACGGGCCATTAGGTTCCGTAGATTCCATTGGCGGGATTTTCTTTTCAAGGAGCCAGCCTCTCCTTGGAGCCCTCGCGTTGTTCCTGGTGCAGCAGGGTTCCAGCTGCTTCTTCGATGGCCCAGATACTGACGGGACGGGAGGGTGGCTACCGCCTTGCACCTCTTGCCTTTCCCTGGGTTGTCCAGTATGTCCAACTGTCACAGTAGAAGGCAACAAAGCCGCTGAGGTCTGTACAGCGTGGAGGCATATGGAGCAAGAGGGCGGCCTTCCGACCACTCGAGACATTCATCTTGCCTTCCCTCCTGCTCGCGTGATGATCTGATAGCTGGTCAAAACTTTGACGTCGCAAAATACGGTCTGCTCCGCTTCTTCGAACTCTCACAGCCACTTGGAACCAACTATGGGCTAGTGACACCGAGGTGTGTGCCTTCGGCCGTGGTGCTGTCGCCTAGGTTAAGAGATGCCCGAAGGCACTAGCTAGGACCTAGACTTTTTCCTCATCTCGGGCGTGAAGCTACCTGTTTGCATCGGGATGGAGAGCCGATCGCATGATCCAAGGTGCCAAGGTGCTAGTCTTCTCTCACGCGTGGCGTCCTGTTCATTTCTCACCTGCCGTCCCTGCCCTTCGCTTCATCTCCTTTTGGGATTTCTTTGGGCTCGCTGGCCCCAGGCAGGCTGGGCGCCGACAGGAAACACGCGTCATCTATTTTCCTGACAAACAAAGGACCCAGAGGGCAAATCTTCCTTGGCCACACCTCGTTACACCGTGGTGCTGGAGCAGCCCGGATGCATATGTCTCCCGACCCCAAACGGCCCTCCCTCGGAATCTTTGAGGTAGGTGAAGGTTCCTCACACGTCTGCTACTCCCCCACCGACTGCCTACACCCGAGGACGCTCAGCAGGGTACCTGCCAGCTTAGCCCTAGAAGCCTCCTCGGGTCAAATATCTGCTGCCTACCCTTCGCCCGAGCTGCCCTCCCGAGACCTGCTCAGCTACTTGACCCCAGCTGTCCATCGATCCACCGATCCATCAGATTAAACAGACACCGGGCGACGTCCATGGTCCGAGGTGTCATGATAGCGCCCCATCAGTGCACATAAACCATCATCTCATCAGTGGCAGCCGCCCGAGGTCTAGCGCACGCCTAGCAGCATTGACTTCCAACACTTGGTTCCAGTAGCGCTAGTCAATCGCCCGAGCCTCCCAGTCCGCCCACGCCAGAGGCGCTTCGCTCACTGGGGTGCCGCGCATTGACCCTCTGGCGGGATCCCTTGGGTCGAGCCCGCAGTGGCCTTCCAGGCACCGCCGCGGCGCTGCTCCTGCCGAGGCGATACGCACGGCCCATTGGCGAGCAGGCCGGCCCCCTCACCATCCCGCATAGCGCCAGCGCCGCCGCAGCTCTCGGGGGCCCGACCCGGCCCAGGTACTAAGCCTCCTTCACTGCCCTCTGGGGGGAGGGCGTCCGTTTTGCGCTTTGAGGCTGGAAGCCATGGCGGCCCAGCCAGGCGCAAGCGCCGGTACTATGCCTGCTGCAGGGGAGGAGGTCAAAGGCGGGGGAGGCGCCAGCAGAAATACCAGCAGCGGCAGCAGGACCACCGGCGCCAGTCTTAAGGGCACCAGCGAGCCTTCGCCCAGGCCACGGATCCTCCTCTCCGCCAAGTCGCTCGACCTGTCTTTTTCTCAGCGCAAGATTGCAAAGCAGAGGCAGAAGCAAGAGAGCATCCCTGAAGAACAGAAGCAGCAGCAGCAGCCAACACACAAGCCGCAGCAAAAGCAACAGCGCCAAGAGAGCCAACTCCAGGACCAGGGCCAGCACCAGATCCGGCAGACGGGGCCGCAAAGTAAACAAGCAAGTATGTCCGCCCGGCCCCAAAGCTCAAATCTGGCCGAGGGCGACTACCGCATGCTGCGGGACGTCGACCGGTCACCGGGCGAGCTGGGCACTCGGAATCGAGCGTCACAGAGCCAAACCGAGGCCAAGCGGAGAAGCAACTATTACGAGGACCAGTTCGCCGCGAGCAAGAAGGAGAAGCATGTCCTGGCGTCGTCGCTGACGGAACGGATCCGGAGCGAGGCCATTGTGATGGCCGAGGTCAGGACCAATGTGATTGTACGTGCAACTGAACCCCCCCATCATGCCGTGGGCGAATCGGGTGGGTGTTTATGTGTGGTGTCGAAACGAACTGACAGAGCCGAGGCGAGCGCAGCTGAGCGACGAGTTCACTTTCATCACAGAGCTCTCTTATAACCTTTCGCTGCGCTTTCAGCGGCCTGTGTCGTCCATTGTTGTGTCGATCCAGCACGGAGTGTGCATGATGTTCGGAGGCACCTTCGAGCCGGCCTACAGCATGACCATCATGGCTCTGCCTCAGCAGGTACAGCCGACAACCAACAAGAGGAACGCAGCTCTGATCCAGAGCCACATGGAGGAGGTGCTTGGGGTGCCGCCGGCACGTGGGCTGCTCCGTTTTGTGCCGATGCCGGAGGAGAACGTGGCAGTGAACGGCAAGACCATAGCCACCGAGATCACAGAGCAGGTTAGGGAAGCCGGCGTGGAGATCATCGACGACGAGGATGCGTCAACCGGCAAGAGACGATCTAAGGGGCTGCGCAACAGGCTGAGCGTCAGGGTATGTAACGTCGTGCTTGTCATCCTCTTTCCCCCACTCCGCCATCACCAGCAGCCTTCCTGTATCGACATCCGCTGACGAGAAATGGGGGAACCGTTTAGCAATCAACGGGCAACTTCAAGCCTTCGATGCAGGACATCACTCCCCCGACCAGCGCATCGGAGCACGCGCCGCCCATGCCGCCAATCCCGTCCCCTCCGCCGGACCAGGATGCGCATTTCCCCTCGGGGCGGCCCAGGTCGAGCCCGGCGGGGGGATATGGCCCAGACAGAAAAGCCAGGCGTAGAAAGAGCTTTGTGGCCAGCATCTTTGGTTGGCCCAAGGAGGATGAGACGCCGCCTATTCCCCTCTGATGCCGCCGCGACGTGCTCGCTTGGTTCACATTCGCCTCCCATCATACCTCTTCATGGCTCACTCTTGATTTGCCGTGTCTCCTCTTCCTGCTGCTACCTTTTGCACATACACAGTCTCTCGTCCGGAATTATAGCGGGCACATCGCCCAAAGTCTTGGGTCACTTTTTTTTTCTTTTTTTCTTGTTTAATCGCCACAAAACACACTCCTTTATAGCCCTACTCTCGCATTCCATCCCGCCAGGCATGTTTTTTTTTTAAAAAAAAAATCTTGGTTGCCTCGGCGCTGCCTGGATGGAGACCACGCGATTCATCACTCACTTGTCGATTCTTTCGCTTGATATTTGCTTGCTCTTTATCGGCCGGCTTAGGCTTCAGCGCGGCTCAGGGAGGCTCACTTTTCAGATAGGTTGTTCCTTCGTTTCATCAGTAGTGGCCACGTGAGTGGCTTTCATGATTTTATCTAGATTTGATAGCCTTAGGGAACAAAGGAGGAAAATCAAAAGCAGACTGGTGTCTGAAATCAACAAATACAGAACGCGCGATTTTGAAAGAAGAAGGAAAAAAAGTCCGAGACGTTGAGCAACGCAGCAAAACCTGCTAGCCAGCCAGCAAATGAACGTGTCGTGAACGAGCAATGAAAATGTCCGCATCCATAGTGTGATAATGGGTCCTTGGAATAAGGCGAGTGGGCACACGTGCCTGTCGAACGGCCCCACAGATAGTGTGGAGGTACTGGGAATGGAATACTTGCAGAGGCACCTCCCCCACCTGGGGGAGGCGCAACCGAGCAGGCGGGCGGGCCTGGGCTCTCCGGCTCTTGGGCTTGCGCCCGAGCAGTCAGCTGCGGGTGGGCTTCCAATTTGACTCAGCTTAGGCACCGGGGGCGAATCAAAAGCAGCGCAGCCAACTGTAGGCGTGTGCTGTGCCTCTTCCCACCGCACCGCTGGGGGAGACCTAGACCTGGATGCAGCGCAGGGACACACCGAGAGAGCACGCACCTCAACATCCATCCTCCCTCGTCTGTGCCACTCGGCCATCCAGACAGCCGCGCTCCGCCTGCGTCCTGCCATCCCCCAAACCCCGATCTGCCAGCAGCATCGTCTGCCCGTTCAGATCCCGCGATCGACCGACGGGAACACCGTCGTCCAAGGCCCCCCTCCCAATCCGCCCGTGGAGACGGTGTCCGACCTGACGGGCCGCTGCCGATGGAGGTGAGTTGTGTTTGCGTCGTTGCTTCTGCGCCGCGCGCTGCCTGTCTTTAATTTTTTTTTTGCCCGCCGCTGGCTGACGGCAGCCAAGTGGCCTCGCCGTCACCGCTGCTTTGCCTCCTCCATTGATGACGCCGGCCCCATTCATGAGTGGCCATTCGTGCATGGAATTGGCCGCTGGACGATGCCGGCCCTGAGCCTGAATCCGGCACTTCGGCCGTCGCCTCGGCTCCCTTCCCCCATTCCATTTCTCTGCTTCTCTCTGTCTCTGTCTCTTGTCTCTCCCTCTCGCCCCGTGCCCTCCTGCCGCCCGCGCAGCCTGACGATATCCCTACCGACCGTATCCCATACCTCTTACCTGCCCGTTTGTCCCCCTGATTCGCCCTTGATCCTCATGGATGGCCGCCACCCGGCAACTCCTCCCCGTGCATCCCCCTTCGGTTTCACTCCTATTTGCTGCTCTGCTCCCTCCTTGTCTTTACCTCGCCCGTGTGCTTGCCAGACGAGGATCATGGGGCCTGGGTCGAGCCGCCCCCCTGCAACGTTGGGCACAAAGGTGAAAAGCTACGTTGGCGCCTTGAGCGCCTGGCTTGGTTGAGTCAACCACGCTGCTCGGCCGCGGGCCGTCGCACTGCCGATCCGCATTTTGGCCTTCCGGTCTGTATCACCGTAAGATGCGAAACATCACTGCACACTGCCCTCGCCGGTGGGAGCTTGTCAGACTCCTCACGGGGGCTGGCCGCCGCCCTCGCCCGGTGAGGAGAGCTTGCCTGCCCTTGTATGGCCATTCTCCTCCCTGTGGTCGTGCCGTGCCGTGCCGCCGTCCTCCTCACTCTCTGCTTTTCTTGTGCTTCTTGTCAGCCTATCCAAAACCACGCAGGCCCCCCGGCCTCTGTCGAGAGTGGCCGCCCGTCCCGGAGAGGCGGTGAATGCGCGTTATGCTTTCTACCCCTCGTAGATTTTCCCGATTTTCCTCCTGGCCTATTCTGTGGCCCTTTTTTCTCTCTCTATCTCTCTTTCTTTTTTTCTTTCCTCGTTCGTTTGCCCTAGCCCCATCTGGGGGTCCCAGACATCCCCTGCTGTCTGGGCCCTGGCTACCTCAAGCCCGACGCACGCCCTCGGCACCATGGCTTCCGAGGGCCTCGCCACTGCTTCTTCCCCTGGCCCGAAATCACCGCGACGCGAACCCTCTAGGTTTCTTAGTCTGGCCTCGCTAAATCTTGAACGCATTCACCAACAGAACCGGCAAAGAGTTCAAAGGAGAGACGTGGGCAGCGGTCGGCTGCCCGACAACCCGATAGATGCCTCGTCCAAGGGCAAACCGCGGCTTTTGCTGATGGGACAGCGAAGGTGTGCCTCCGTCTGCCCCCTCTCCAGTCTTCGTCACTAACAAAAATCTAGGAGCGGTAAATCGTCCATATCAAGCGTGGTTTTCCACAAGCTGCCGCCCAACGAGACTCTTTTCCTCGAGTCGACGGCGCGCATCCAAAAGGACTCCATGGCGTCAGTTATGATAACATCCCACTTGAGGACTGTATGTAGCTGTTGCATTAGCTATCGCTGACATTGCAAGATCAACGATTGCATCAGATCCTTTATGGACTTCCAAGTCTGGGACTTCCCAGGGCAGATCGATTACTTTGACAGCCCAAACTTCGACATAGAAGCCATTTTTGGGGAGATAGGCGCTCTCATCTGGGTTATTGACGCCCAGGACGATTACCTCGAGGCCGTCGCTAGGCTGAACTCAACAATTCTCAACCTGCAGCCGAACTACCCCAACATAAATATCGAGGTCTTCATTCACAAGGTGGACGGACTGTCGGACGACTACAGGCTGGACATTGAACGCGACATCACGATCCGCATTCAGGACGAACTGTCAGACCAGTGCTTGGAGAATGCCCCGGTCCGATTCCACCTGACCTCAATCTACAACCACAGCATCTTCGAGGCCTTCAGCAAGGTGATACAGGCGCTGATACCTCGACTTGGCCAGCTCGAGGCCATGCTGACGTCGTTATGCCGCACCTGCCGGTTCGAGAAGGCCTATCTGTTTGACATTCTCAGCAAGATTTACATTGCGACTGACAACGCGCCGGCCGACATGGCGTCCTACGAGGTCTGCTCCGACTACATCGACGTCGTCGTCGATGTCCTCGAGGTCTACGGCACTTGGAAGCGCCCCGCCGACTACATCGAGCGCCTGGAACAGGACCAGCAGCAAAAGCTCGAGGATCAAGTCGCATGTGGGTGGAACGAGAGTTGCATCGTGCTGGCCGATGACGATAAGCCGATCATGCTCCGCGAGGTCGACAACTGCTTAGCCCTCGTTGCCATTATGAAGGAGGGCACCTACGACAAGATGCCGCTGGTCAACATGAATGTCGACGTTGTTGTCAAGGGCCTGACCGAGTTTTTCAATATAACCAAGCCAAGGAAATGAGGAGATGCGGTGACGGTTGTACAGGACGATCACGAGGGTACGCCACTACGTGGGACGGGAGGACCTGGATAGTCGACCTAAGTTGCCTCGAACCACACGGCTCGCAGGCAAGAGTCCGGTTTAACATCAAGGTCGGACTAAAGCTGGAGGAGAGGAATTAGATTTCCGAGAGCGATTCTCGCCGATACCTGACAGTTATACAGGTCGAATGTTTGTTGATATGCCTCTCCGTTTGCCTCGTCGGATAAGCCTTATGCGGCTCTCCATATGGTCTTTCATGTCAGCCAGTTAGGTTAGTACCGAAAGACATGGAACATAAAGAGTGGAGAGAACAGACAGACAGGAGACAAGGAAGATGGAAAAAGAAAGAAAAGAAAAAAAAGATGGCACCAAATGTCTGGCTTTTGGTGGATTAATAATCCGTCCCGTTCTTTTATAACAAAGCCATCCATCAATCTTGCGAACAGCACGTTCAACTCGGGTGACCCGGCTCCACCGTGCAACTCTGCGCCGTGATGACCTCACTGCCCCATTTTCATAATCAGAAGTATCAGTGTTAAATGATATCTAGCCTTCGACTCCGCGGTGGAGTAAAACATGATACTGTATCAAAGCCAGAGAGATGGGCTGGGCAACATAAAAGGCACACGCGCATCGCCCCTTTGGCACAAAGGAACAGCAGGTATTTGTCCCACTATTTTATGACGCCGCCGATTACTCTGCCGGGTTCATCGTCGCCCTTGTCGAACCAGCAGAGCTGCCACGCCAGTCACCGTGTGATAAAAAATGCCATGGATATGCCCATGACTGTCATCAGTCATCAATCGGCTGGCCCCTCTAGATTGTCCGGGATAGCAAAGACCTTGTACGTAGTCTTATCGCTTCCCAGAAGGCACACCCGACCAGGCATCCGACCCCGGCTGTTGCTGGGCCGCTTGACTTCCATCCAGATGGGGCGGAACGCTCCGCGGCCGCTGGCGGCGCCTCCTGACACTTCCATTCGTGGGGAGCCGGACATGAGATCCACTACGCTGACCTCGTCAACGGTGGGTGGAGCGTGCTCCTTGTAGGTCGAGAATCTGGCCTTTTGTGCTTCTAGAGAAAGCCGGAATATGAATGGCGAGGTCCCCGTCTCTAGATATTGGAAAAAAAAAGAAGAGTTAGTGTCTTGGCAAAAATGATAACCTTGCAGGAACCAGAAATCACCATGATGAGATGGGAGTAGGGAGGAGCAGGCAGTGCATTTGAGAACGAACCTTCGGGCTGCCATAGAACGAGAAGAACGTCGTCGGTAAGAAAGCCAAAGTCAACCAGCTTCCCTCCTGCGAGGGCCAGAGCACACACATCGGTATGGACTTCGGTGCTTATGCCGTTAAACATGGTGATTCTGGTGCGAAATACATATACTGAGCATCAAGACGCATGTCAGTTAGTCAAGTGTCCAAAAGGTCAACGCTGAGGAATGCAAATAGTGTACGTACGAGCACCTTGTTGGTCGCGGCGAGACAGAACAGTGTATGTTTGTGCATCGATTCCGTCCTGCCGAATCATGTCGGATCTGTCAGCTGCCGCATGGCCAATTACCGGGGGGAAGAAACTGGGTGGGAGTACAGCTACTTACACTCCTGGGTACAGAGCAGACGGAAATCTCGTGCTTTGAGACGGGCCCGCCGACGACGAGAGCCGTAGGGCTGCCGAACCGGACGCTGCGCCGCTCAGCCTCGGCAATGTCTTCAAAAACACCCTGGGACTTGGTCCTAAGGTACTGGACCAAAAAGTCAACTCGAGGGAAAGCCCGCATGTGCGCTTGGCCGTCCTCTGCCAGCCGTATCTGCTTTTCGAGCGCGTCGAGCAGCGGGAGGCCGTTGTCAGCGAGCGCTTGGTCCTTGCGGAAGTTCTCCGGGTCCGAGGGGCCGAAAAAGGTTGCCGCGGGGCTCTGCATAAGAAAGCTCGATATGTACTCGAGGACCTTGCCGTTGTCCATTGTGGCCTCCCTCTCGCTGAGCTCGTCGGCCGTGGACGAGGCCGAGGCAAGCCGATCAATCTGGAAGCGAAGCCAAGAGGAAAACATGCCAAAGAGCTCGAGCTCGTCCATGACATTAACAAGGACCTTGTGGCACACGAGTGTAAGGCACGAGATGATCTCTAGCAGTCGACTGATCTTGGCGGCCGAGAATCCGACGTGGGACTGAGTGCCGTCGTGGAAACGCGCGAGCCCCAGGAGGCGGCTGAGGATGATGGCGCAGCGCTCGAGGGCAGGAAGCATGTTCTCGTGTATAAGCGCCCGTATGTTTTCCAGCCCAGACGTCACGGCCTTGTCCCATCGCTTGTGCCCCCGTTCCGCAACGCTGTCCACAAGCCAGTCTTTCACGATCGGATGAGAGTGGCCGGTAAGCACGGCGTGGTAGAGTGCCTGCACCACGCTTGTGGGCCCCTGCGTAGACTGGACAAGATCCTCCGAGACGTTCCTAAGAAACCTTGCGGGGAGGTCTCTGGCCGAAGACCACTCAGACGTCATGTGCACCTGCGTCTGGTGGATGTAGCGAAGAGTCTTTTGCAGAATAGTGACCTTGGATGCTAGCAGCGAGAGGTTGATCGGAGATGAGTAGACAAAGTATAGATCCATGGGGACCAGGTACAGCGTCGTCTCGGCCGGGTCGTCAGCGGCCCGAAGAAGCAGCGAGTGGGACGACACTGCCGGATGGGAGCCGTGGCAGACGAGACGCAGAGGCCGCTGTTGCTGCTCGTTGGCGTCGGACATGGGCGTGGGCAGCATGTACCTAAACAAACCGACGTCAAAGGTGTCATATATGGTGAGGCGCATGGAGCCGTCAGCCATGCCCGTGATCATGACGTCAACCTGGTCTGCGTCTTCAGGCTTGAAGCCCTTGAAAACGAAGTCAAGCGACGTCCGAGACGAAAACACGAAGGTGTCCTCGCTATGGCGGCCACAGTCAGCCACTTATCCACACGGGGGTCAGTTGAAAGGAAGCAACGAGCTGAACAAGAGGTGGAAAACGCACCCTGCTCCGCCTGACACAGGCAGGGGGCTGATCTTGGGCAAGGACGTCTCAACATCGAGGAAAGTTATCTCGCGAGGGAGATCGAGGACGTCGGACCGCTCGTCGGGGGCCAGGCTGTCAAGGGCGCCCGGGACGAGGTCTGCGAATGCCGTCGAGCGCGGCCTTTTGGCGAGACGAAGGTGAGTCTTGCCGGTCCAGTTGCGGGACCACCCCAGATACTCCATTCTGGCCTTGGGGTCCTCGCGCGGGGATATTTGGTGCAACGCCTTGGTGGACTCAATGCCCGTCAGCCTCACCACGCCGTCGCTCCAGGCCACGGCAACATACTGGCCTGGTTGGCGGACAGACTGTCAGCGCTGGGCGTTCATCGGCACGGACGCGTTTTTGGGGGAGCAACGAGCGGCAAACACGCACCATCTGGCTTCCAGCGTATTGCCAGTATCTCGGCGCCCGGGATCTGGGCAGGCTTGGAAATCTGCTCGGCATTGGCACGGCGGATGAAGAAAGCATTTTCGGCATCGGCAGCGGCCAGGAGGTCTAGAACGGGAGAGCAGGCCAGCTTCTCGGGCACGACAGGGGCTGGAAGGCTACCTGAGCTGTAGAGCTGCAGCTTGACTTTCTGCCGGGTCCCCATGGTTGTCTTGGCCGGCGGCGAGACGCTGCGATGCGCAGCTCGGTGTGCCGCTCAGAGCCTCAGCTCGCCTCACCTCATCTCCCGGCTGTGGGGATGTTGGGAGCAGCAAGGGCGTGCAGTGAGCTCTTGACCTGTGTGGCTGGTGTCGACTGTTGGGCTGGCACCCCCAAGTGGTCCCTCAGTTGATATGCACGCGGCAGAATAAAAAGGGTACACCCTCGATTTTCCTGTTGGTATTTTTTCTTCCTTGGCTCAGTCCTGGAATGGGTTGAGTTGCTCCTTCCCTCAAGTTGCGTTCTCTCTTCCTCTCTTGCTCTCTGGGTTCACGTGAGGGGCATCACTGATCTCGGCCGAGGTCCCAGCCAGGTGAGCATGCATGGGGGTCTGAATTAGGCGCGAGCAAGGTGCTGGAGATGCTGGAATTGGCGTCGACTGTCCCTCGTCTCGTCACACCTGCCCATGCGCCAGGGCTCCATTGCAGCAGCCGACTCGTCTCACAGTGCCTGCCCCACTAATATCCCGGTGCGGACTGACTGGGCGAGGTGGAATGTGGCCCGTGCCCCCGCTTCCGGCACAAGCGCAATTGGATCGAGAGCCTCGAAGACGACGGCGGGCAGCGCAGAGCAAGCAGAACATTGCACGCCAGGACCTGGAATCGACTGCCAGCTCCCACCACAGCTCCCACGAGCACCGTCAGACACATCCCGTAGCAGCGAAAGCCTCGGCCGGCGTCACCTTCAAGATGGCGGGCCTCGAGCACAACAGTGAGCCCGTCTTTGCCGCCAATTGAGCCACCCGACTGCTTGCTAACGCGACCGACCCCGAACCGCAGAGATGGCGATGGACCCGGCCATCCTCAAGCTGGGCCGTAAGTATCGCCGCTCCTTTGCTCCCCCAGCTCGTCACTCCCACCTCGAAGGCTCGGGCGCACGGCAGAATCTGACGGAGCCCCCCCTCGCCGGGTTACAGAGATGCACTCGAACCGATACAAGTTCTTCCGGTGGACTCCGCGCACAGCAAACATCACCTTCATGTACGTTGTCGTTGTGCCCGCCATACTCGGCGTGCTTGCGTACAAGACAGATGTAAGCCACCTGCCACGCCCCCGCACCTGTTACTGCCGCTGCCGGCTGCCTGGCCATGTTCTGACTGGTCTTCGCACACGCACAGGGAAAGTGGGATCTCAGGGCGAAGCGCAAGGGAGACGACATCCGGGAGTTCTAGAGCCAAGGCGACCACAGAGTGTATATACGGCCTTGAAGACGAGACGATCAAAAAAGAATTTAAAAAAAGAAAGGGGTCTACCTCCCTGATGCCATTCCCATCCAGAGTGCTTACCATAGGTATCTGTCCCACCTAGTGGCCGACCGAGGCCCGATGTTTGGACATGCGGGGTTTCGGGGGGCACACGCGATCATTAGGATACAGGAACAACGGCCTTTTTGGTCTGCATTTTTGCTGCTCATCGGGGTGATCAAAGTACCCGCATCCCTGATAGAGAGCCCGAGTACCAGGCCGGACCAGGGGCCTCGGGTGGCGGTCATGCTGGTGCTTGACGAATACCATTATATGCCAATTTAAAATGAAATAAAACTGCCTCTATCTTGGGCATAAACAAGTGGGTATAAGCAGCGTAATGCAACGGATGGTCTCCTCGAGATTACCATGCGAAACGGAACGAAAAAGGTCCATCGCCGCTATGAAAAGAGAGACGGTGGAAAATCATGCATGCTCAGCGACCTCGATATCTCGGCCGCGGACCCCTCCCGCCTCCGCCAGGGACGTCGGGCAATCTCTCTCCGCGACGCCATTCACCCTCGGGCATGCTGGCGCCAAATGACCTCCCTCCCCGGGAGGCGAAATCGGCAGGCCGTGGGTCGTTTCTCCGGGAAGCCCACGCGCCACCACTGCCTCCGTGGCGGTCGTTCATCCCCGGCCCTCCTCGACCGGGCCGCCGTGGCACGGGTGCGTCGTCCCATGCGGGCCCCGGTCCAACGGGCCTCGCCTCGCCAACCCCGCTGCCCCGGCCAGACCTTGCGCTGTCCGCGGGGGCCACCGAGCCGTCGTCGAGGGGCGGCAGTATCGCGCAGCTAATGTAGTCCCCCACGATGAACTTGGCGTCGGCGAGCGTCTTGTGGGCAATGGAGTCCGGCTCGGCCCGCAGTGCCGTTCTGGGCGCGTCCTCTTCGTCCTGGAAGCCGCCGCCGGAGCCTTCTCGCGTGCTGGCGACGGCCTCGTCCGCGGCGGCCCCCGGGCCTCTCTCGCCAAGCACCAAGCTGCCCAGGTCCTTAACCACGAAGCGGTGCGTCGAGTGCGCGTTGGCGTCGCGGCACACAAGGCGGAAGGCCAGGCGCGTGCCGATGCAAGGGCTCGGCAGGAGCTGTTCCTCGCTGGCAGCCAGGTGGTACGAAAGCTCTTCGAATGTGGCCGTCGGCCAAGTGTGGATGCCGACGTGTGGCGGGAGGCTGTGCGACGCGAACTCGTCGGGCCTGTCGAGGGGGAGGATCGCCATGCGGTCAGTAAACTCCATGGTCCTCCATAGTAGTAATAGTGTCGGGGATCTGGGAGGTGAGAAATGCATTCGAGGTCGCCCCTCGTTTGCGCTGCGAGGCACGGCGCACCTATGGAATGCCCCGGTGCGGAAGAAGAGCTTGAGGAGGAACGGCGCGGTCTTCCTCCGGTCTTCGGTCCTGCCGCTCATGTCCTCCATGCTGTGTTGCGGATGCGTAGGCCTCGGCGCAGGCTCGAGGGTTGGATGTGTGGTTCCATGGCCAGGCCGAGGGTCGAGGGAGCGGGAGGCAGGCATGCGTGCGTGCGTGCGTGCGTGCGATAAGGCTCAGGATTGGACCTATTATGTGGTTGGCGGCGGAGGCTGTTCCGCAAATCCAAAGGTGCTGAGGCGGGTGCTTGGACATGTGGGGCCGCCTCAACTGCCGCGCCTGCGCAAGCGGCGACTCGCCCACCCAAACTTGCACACGGTCACCTACCACCCAGCTTGGTTAAGTAGGTAGGCGATGGAATTGTTCTCCTTGGTTTAATGCACCGCATCTCGTCCTACTGAGCCGCTTCTTTTGCCCTCGACGCACCCTACATCTACGGCTCCGTCCTCGTCCAGCCGCCGACCGAGCCAAACCCACGACCTCCTCCTCCTCCCCTCCTCGTGGCCTGCAACGGGCCCGACAGATCAAGATGGATTTCGCATCAATAATGGCTGCGCAAATCGCCAAAGCAAAAGGCACAACATCCAAGAGCAGCGCCAAACCCGACGCCAAGGCCGCCGCCGCCGCAGAAGCAGAAGCAGCAGAAGCAGCAGCGGCGGCGGCGGCGACGACCAAAAAGTTCATCAGCAACGCCGAGGCCGAGCGGCAGCGGGAGGCGGCCTACCGGGCGGAGCAGGAGCGGCTCGCGGCGGAGCGCGAGGCCAGGGCGGCGGCGAAGCGCAAGCGCGAGGACGACGCGGCGGCCGAGGCCAAGGCGCGCGAGGAGAAGCGGCAGCGGCTGGCCGAGGAGTCGCGGCGGCGGCGCGAGGAGCGCGCGGCCGAGGAGGAGCGCGCGCG
>PYSQ01000698.1:0-11644 GCA_003049435.1 Nakataea oryzae | reverse complement strand
GGGGCAGACCAGCCTCGCGCTCCGACAGCCCCCTATAATAGCCGACCGAGGCTTTTGTTATGCCGACGGGGTGATTGAGGCTGGCTGCTGAGCCCCCAGCGCTCCCAGTTTGCGGTTCATGCGGCGTAGATCTTTTTTTTTGTTTCCTGCCAAGGCGGCCGGTCGGCTTACAGGGCCTGCTTCGGATCCCCTCCCAAGCCCAAAAGAACAAAAAAAAAATCCCGGGCATCAGCATCATCAATGCTGACGGATGCGCCACTGGGGCGGCTTTTGACACGGTCATACACGGTGGACAGAAGATGGTAAATTGGACATGGCGGGAAGGCGTCGGCCAGCAGTGGGCAGATGGACTGGCCAGCGCTGGCCAGCCGAACGCCCGTCGCCCGCAGTGGTTCCCCGGGCCGAAACCACAGACAGACGTTGGAGAGAGCTGGGCCAGAGCGGATGCCATGGCCCATGGCCCGCCATGGCCAGGCAGGTGCTGTAGGTATCCAGGTAGCGAGCAGCTAGGCTGGGGGCGGACGTTTGCTGCGCGAGTCAGGTCAAAAAGCTTGACATCCGGTCCGATTGGGGATGTGAAAAGCCGCAAATGGCGACTGGGCATGGACCCCAAGGGGAGGCCCAAGCCCGCAAAAGCCCCCTTTCCCCTTTGGGACGGCTGCTGTGATGATTGGCCTGGGGGGCAGCTCTTTCCCCGCGTGCGTGGTAGCATCTTTGGCAGGCACAGGCCTGAAACGACCCACTCGTGTTTGGGCTGTCCGCCCAGCTGGATCCCCAGAGCTGCAGGATACCAATCAGGTCACACACACGGGGCAAGGGAGCAAAGACAAAAACCAAAAAAAAAAAAAAAAGCGCCAGAGGGGGACATGGGAAAATATCCGACGAGTGCGAGGCGCCATTGGTGCAGGCGCCCAGATGAGCCTCTTGCTATGCGCGCGCCAATAGGCCGGTCGGTGGCTGCTTGCTTAACTAGTTGATGGATGCAGGGGTCCAGGGGGAGTCAAGCCACAGGGCGAGGTTTCTGGCACAGGAAAAAGAGAGAGAAGAGAAAAAGAAAATAAAAACAAAAGAAAGAAAGAGAAAACGAGGCGGTTGCGGGCAAGTGTTGCCCACGGCCGGCGTCACCGCAGGCAAATTGCAGACGAGGCGTGGACAGAAGCGAAAGAGGAAGAAGAATGAAGAAAATGCAACAGTCTGCGTACCACGCGCGGCTCACGGACCTTGGGCTCGCTACCTCTAATTACCTAGCCTGGGATTGTGCCATGCTTCCCCATCGCGACGCGCACAGGCCTCGCGCCATCGAGGGCCAAATCGGGCTCGCAGCCGGTGGGGCGACTTTGCCCAGGGGGGAGAGGAGGACAGGACACGCAACGTGGTGACCGAGATGCCTGCAATATATGTCAAATGTCGCTTGCGATCGGCCCTCCTCTCGAATCCCACCTGCGGCGGCGCCTCGCAGATACGCGACAACCAAACTCTGCCGTCGCTCCGGTCGGTACCGCGCAGCGCTGCTGGGCGGGCGGAGGCCCCTCGCTCGCTCGCTCGCTGCTTGGGCACTTCGATGACATTTTTTTTTCGAGGCCCACACTGCAAACAGACCCTTTCCGGGCTCCTGGCCCTCCCTCCCCGCTCGCCTGGCCCATGGCACGAGAACGCATGCCGCGTGCGACAGACGACTGGCCATGGGCGACTCGCGGCCGTAAGGGTTGCCGCCCGCCTCCACCACTCACCACCGCCACACCACCCACACCACCATGGCATCATTGGGCCAATGCGCCGTCGGGGGTGTTGTGGTGGGCGGCCATTGTGCTGTTCCTAAGCGTACCTGCATTAGCGCCGGTTCGGGGGTGGCTGAGCTGGGCGCAAAGTCGTCCCCCCCCATCCCCACTTCCCGCAACAACGCCAGCGAGCGATCGCAACCCTCCATTCCACGTTTCAGGTCCCTCGTGTGGGCAAGTCCTTTGAGGCGTATTGGGCAAAGAGAGTGCCGCGAGCAGGAGACAAAAGCAAGAAATCACGACGGCGACGGCTTTGGCGGTTTCACCATGCCAAGGAAAACAAAGTCCGAGTTTCTCGTTCTTTTTTTCTGTTTTTACTTGTTGCCTGTCTTGAGCCGCCGCCCCCTTTGTGTTCTTTGGGAGCCAGGGTCTTGGAAGGGCCGAGCCCACCTGCGGGCGCTTGTTAACCACGAATACGAGGCACAAGGTGATGGACTTTTGGGCAATTGGACGAGTGGAGCCGCGCCGGCCGGAGAATAAGCGGGATTGTGGTCCGCTAGAATTGTGAATTTGTACTGCACCTGGCTGGCACGGCAGGGCCCATGTGCAAGTAACTGCAGGTACAACGTACAACCTTGGGCTGTGCGCCGCGCCGCGGGCGGGAACCTGGCCGCCGCCCGGGCAACACCAGCAAAAAAATACACACACAGACAATGCCCGGCTTTGTCGGCATCCGGGCGCCGCGCGAGCGCTGGTGTGCTCTTTTGGCTGCCAATCTCGCCTCGCTGCTCCGGCCTCTAAAAAAGAACAAAAAAAAGGGAGCCGTGTCAGCGTTACGTCAACGGCGCAGACAGCCCACAGGCGCTGCACGCCAGATTGCATCTTGAGTGTGCTGTCAGCTGCAGCGAGGGAGCCAGAGGAGCGGGCACAGTTGGCAGCACCCAGCAGGCGCTGCTTCAGGAGTGTGGCATCGGGGGGAATACGAGATGAGTCCCCTGGGAGGCGTTTGCGGCGCTGTTTCGAGTGCGCGACTCTGCAGCGGAGCGAAGCCCCCGTCTGCCGACAACAAGCCGAGTGAGTGAGTGAGTGTGTGTGTGCCACGGCTGTGGCTGACAGCAAAAAAAAAAAAAAAAAAAAAGAAAGGCAAAAAAAGCAGCCAGAGGGAAACAACAAACGCCGAGCCCCTGGACCAGAGCAAGTACCTCGAGCGCCTGCGTCGAGGTGCGGGTGGGGCAGACGGTGCGTCGATTGGCTCCCCCCTGGCAAGCAGCGATAGAAGCGGGGACGAAGAAGAGAGGTCAGAGCCGCGCGCTCCACTCACTCTGATCGTTGCCCGGCTTTACCACGTCCGGGCTAGCGTTGCTGGGCTGTCAAGGGCGCCTGCCGTTCGATAGGGTCCCAGCTCGACTTTCTCGCCCGCGACTAGCGTGCTAGCCTAGCCTGGCCATCAGCCTAGCGATGGCGCCGCATCGCGTGGCCGACGACGAGGTCCACACCACAGGGCCAGCCCGCAGCCCGCAGCCCGCAGCCCACCCCGATGGACGTGACGACGGCGCCAAAGCCTGGTCCAGCAATCATGACGCCTCGCATGTGCCTGCCCTGCCTGCTGCGACGCCGCCCAAATCTGCCAGTCAGCCAGTCAGCCAGCCAGCCATCCAGCCATCCAGCAAGCCAGATGCGTTTGCCCTGCCCTGCCCTGCACTGCACCACCACGCGCCCGGCGCATGCGAGCCGCGGGAGCGAGCATCTGCCGCTCCTCCCCCCTGCTCTGCGCCTCTCCCACCGGCGCCAGGCCAGGCACACCCACCACTCGGTCCATGGGGCCACAAGGAGGAGGATGAGAAGGGAGGTGTGGGGGGGACATCAGTCCAGTCGATATTGCCGTACCTTAGCTCGCCCGGGTGGTGGTCACTCGGCCGTTCCTCTTTGGGAGCCAAATGCTGCGTGGGGATGCAAAAAGGGACTGCGCCAGGGGGGAGGGGAGAGGGGGCCATGGACAAGGGCACAAAGAGGCCCGCTCGCTGGCCCGCCCCTCACACCCCTTGCCCCTCAACCCTTGCCCCTCAACCCTTGTCCCTGGATGCCCACTGCCAAGCCACAATGCCCGGGGTCCTTTCTCCCTTGCGTGGTTGGCCGAGCCGCCATCGACATCGCTCTCCTCTGGCCGGCACAGCAGCAACCGCTTGCAAAGGCGAAAGGCGAGGCGCCTTTGTATATAGGCCTCGCGTCCGTCTCGCCCAACCTTTCTTTTTGTCCCCTTCTCTCCTCATGCTCCTTAGCAATCCTTGATCTTTTCTCCTTGGAATTTTTTCCTTTTCCTCATCCATTCTATCACAGCTTCCCTTCTCGAGTAAAGTCGTTCGTTTTCTTTGCTCTCACCTTCGTTACCAGCAAGACTGTTTTACAACCACTCCACTTTCGCTATCGATCTAGCAACACTCGCTCACCAGCGCAACCTTTTCCATCTTCGTCTCTTGAGAGAATCAAGCATTTAGCACCACTCTACCGCTCTTCAACCAACAAAACACCGCCGCCATGAAGTCTGTCGCTATCCTGGCCCTGGTCGCCGGGGCTTCGGCCACCTTCAAGGGCGCCAACCCCTTCACCTGCCCCTCCAACACCGACAACAAGTGTGAGGACAAGCAGAAGCCTGGCTTCAACTGGTTCGACCTGCCCCCTGGTCCCTTCGACAACTACGACAAGTTCAAGTTCCACGGCTGGCAGTGCTCCGAGGACAAGAACTTCAAGCGCCGCGGCCAGTTCGACCGCCGCACGCCCAACAAGGTCATTGGCGGCACCTGCTTCTCCGAGAAGCCCAAGTGCCCGTCCTTCGGCTCGCCCGACAAGTTCTCGCTGGACAAGATCCACGTGTCGACCGAGTTCGACTGCGATCTCGAGTTCCACTATGACATGCCCGACGGCTCCCTGTGCCGCCACCGTGCCCCCTGCAAGAAGGGCGGCTCGCAGATCAAGAACACCCAGTGCGGTGGTGCCAAGAACGTGACCATCATCTACCCGCCCCAGCCCAACAAGCCCAAGCCCCAGTGCGGCATCACCGTCACCAGCATCGACTTCGACTGTGGCCCTCCCAAGACCACCGCCACCAGGCCCCCGACCTCGTCCACGTCCCTGCCCGTGACCACCACCAGCACGGCTCCTGGCACCACCGTCACCAGCACCGCCCCCGGCACCACCCGCACCAGCACTGCCCCCGGCACCACCGTCACCAGCACCGCCCCCGGCACCACCGTCACCAGCTCGGGCGCCAGCACCACCGTCACCAGCACGGCTCCTGGCACCACCCTCACCACCACGGCCCCCGGCACCACCTTCACCAGCACCGCCCCTGGCACCACCTTCACCAGCACCGCCCCTGGCACCACCCTCACCAGCACCGCCCCCGGCACCACCGTCACCAGCTCGGCTCCTGGAACCACCGTCACCAGCTCGGCTCCTGCCACCACGACGAGCACCGTCACCACCGTGTTCCCGAGCACCTCGACTGTCTTCACCACCTCGGTCTCGACCATCGTCAGCTGCGGCGGTAACAAGCCCGAGTGCCCTGGCCAGTCCAGCACCACTGTTATCACCGTCACTGTCCCTGTGTCGACCACCGTCTGCGACGTGACCGAGACCAAGACCGTCTCTTCCACCATCTTCGTCAGCACCCCTTCGGGCACCACCGTCACCACCACCTCGACCAAGCCCGCCGGCCCCATCGAGACCCTGCCCTGCCCCGATGTCGTGCCCCAGTGCCTGAACACCTGGATCTTCCAGCTCGGCTGCAAGGACAACACCGACACCAGCTGCTACTGCCCCGACGCCACCTTCGCCAAGAACGTCTTCGAGTGCTTCTACGCCCACGGCGCCAGCGACGCCGACATCAGCAGGGCCGTCACCTTCTACCAGGGCATCTGCGCGCCACACATCCCTCAGAACCCTGCCATCGTGACTGCCCCCACCGTGACCAGCTACATCACCGTGACCGCGCCGCCCACCAGCACCAACCCGGCCGCCATCACCACCATTGTTGTGTCCACCACCACCGTGCTGCCCGTCACCGACTCCAACGGCTCCACCGTCCCGAGCTCGAGCACCACCGTCACCATCAACACTTCGGTCACCGTCCCCAAGCTGGGCTTCACAACTGGCACCGACGCCGCTTCGACCTCTATCGTCGGCCTGGTCCCCATCACCACCCCCATCAGCGCTGTTGCCCCGACCACCACTGCCCCGGCCGGCACGGGCGCCACCCCGCCCACCACCACCGGCCCTGCCTCCACTGGTGGTGTCGTCACCCCGCCCAAGCCCGGCCAGACCACCCCCGTCGTGGTCGCTGGCAGCGGTCGTGTCCAGGTCGGCGCTGCTGGCCTGGCTGGTCTTGCCGCCGTGGTCGTTGCCGCTCTCCTGTAAAAAGGATCCAGCATGACGAAGGCACGCATGACATCTTTTTTCCACCAACCCATTCGTGTACCAGTACACTTTAAAACACACGGGACTGTCGTCCCCCACTTACTATTCTTGACGATCCTTTAACGACACAAGGCAGCATTTAACGGTGTGGACCTGGGCTTTCTTTGACCTTTATCCTTTTTCCTTGACTGTATCAGCACTGTTTTCTTTTTCCTTTTCTGTCTGTACATGGCAAGCCCGTGAGCCCCCTCCCCTAATCTTATTCAAACCCATATACCCTCGGGAGTCTGGACTCAACATAACGGGGGAAGAAATAGAAACGTAAATCATGGAGAGGTCTTTTGCTAGCAATCCGGCATTTGAAATGTTATCTCCCTCTGGTTTCACTCATGTTCTGCCAGGGTTTGTTTTTTTTTGGTTTGGAGGGACGTTGGCGGCAAACAACAAATTCGACTTGAGAGGTACATGAAGGCAAAGATGCCGCGTATAGAAGCAGATATCACGCCTGTCTGTACTAATAGCTAATATAAAGCGCCGACTCTTTTCTGTTAAAAATGCCTCCCACAATCATGTGCTTTTTTCCCCATTCATATGACGACACCAAACCCCACGGTTGCTTGCTGCTCACTCTTATCTGTGTAGTCCATTCCCTTGATGCTGCAGCCTGTCTGTCGTACAGCCCAGGCGCAAAGGACGGACAGGGTTCGCAGCGTCCTTGGTGCATATCCGGTCGGGACCAAGGTTTGTTGCGCATGCACCGGCTGTGATCTGAACGTCCTCGGCAGCCTGTGTGTGTGCCCCGTCGCCTCGTTTGTCCTTCTCTTCATCTCTCCCTCTCGTCCGATCCGTACGTCCGCCGGGGAACGAGTCTTGGGCAAGGAGGTGCGTGCGTCATGCCCGCTCAGAGAAGCGGGTGCGTCTCCCTGCCTGTCCATGCAGCTACCCGCCCGTTTGCGCAACGCTGCATCGTGTGGCGGCGGGACGGCCAAGGTGCGCAGACACACACATGCACACACACACACACACACACACACACACACACACACACACACACACACAAACAAACTTACTTCGGGAACCCACCTTTTCTGGATTTCCTGCTCCAATCTCCAGCACCAAGTTCCTTTCGCCTTGGGGTCACTACCAGAAGAGACGCGAGCCTCCCGCAGGCGAGCCATGCCGTTTTCAGACGTCCCCCACCGGCGGGGGGGTGCGTGTTTGGTGTGGAGAGGGGCGGAGGGAGAGCAAAGAAGAGAAGAGAAAAGAAACAAACAAGAGCCGCACAAGAGGAACCAGTGCCGGGGGGTGGGTGGTGGTCGGCACAGCCGCCGGGTCCCCTGCTGGTTCAGACCCTTTGTGCTTCCCCTCCTCCTCCTCCTCCTCCTCCTCCTCCTCCTCATCGTCTCTGGCACCGCAGGCATCCCGGCGTCACCCATGACGAGAATGGGAGGGGAGCGCCCCAGGGACGAAATGTGGGAGCCTAGCGGCCAGCCCAGCGCGCGGGACGGCGGGGACCGGCGGGAAGTTTCCCGGGAAGCCACAAAAGGGCTAGCTGGCTGGCTGGCCGGCTCGGGGTGGGAGGGGGGGTGGGGGTTTGGCGAAAAGCGGCGGGGAGAGAGGGGGAGGAGGGGCGTGAGGTTCGTGGCTGGGGGAAGAAACAAAAAAGAGGCCAGGCAGCGGCTGGGCCGGTGGCAGGTTGCCATCTCTCTTGGCGCCGTGTGGACATGTTCCCCATGGGCTGGCTGGCTGGCTGGTTGGCTGGCTGGCCATATACATTCCTTCGAGGCTATTACACTTGGATTCGACAAGGCATAAGCAAGAACTATGGGAGAAAAATAACACGAGAGAGAAGAAAAAGCCACCCTAGCAGCCAAGCTGCGCCTTCCGGTGGCCGGTGACCGGGCGGGCTACCCCTTTGTTTCTTTTCATTTTTCATTTCTTTTTTTTTTCATTTTGTTATTTCTTCACCCCCCCAAAGCTCGTCCGCCAGCCAATAGCACATCAGCCAGACCTTGGATGCATGGAAAGCTGACCGTTACCCTTCTGCCAAGCACGGCCGTCTGTGACGCAAGCAGTGCGTGGTAACATGGCGTCAGGCTGTGTTTGTACAGACTGCCCAGAATGTCAAAGGAAGAGTGCACAAGGGCCAACCGAGAGCCTGCTCCTGCAGCAAACACGCTGGGAGCCCTTGTTGAACTGGACAGGGAAGCGCAACGATGCAGGGCTGTCGGATGCAGGAGGCGGGAGCAAAAAGTCACATCGGTCGAGGCACTAGGCTACTTGCTTGGCTGGTCGTGGATTGTGATATGCTTTGTAATAATGAGGGAGACTTTTCCTGCTCGGCTGCTCAACGGCCAGCGACAGCTCAGGAGGACAAAGGCCCGGTCAGGCTCTTTCTCTCCTCCTTGAGCCACTATTAGATGAATAATTCCTCAGAACAACGACAAAGAAAGCAAAGTACACCGGGGACTTTACATCTCCCAACTCGTCTTTTGCACTCGGTGCCTGTCAGCCCGACTCTCGCCGACATTCCAACCTTGTTCTTTTTTTATTCCAACTCCCAACGCGGTGATTTGCAAAGATAATAGAAGAAATATATGGTGAAGCATAGAGAGGAAGAGAATCAGAGATAAGCCCGCTGTGCATGACGGGGTTGATGTTTGCAATGGCTGTCATGGGGGTAAAAAGGAAAAAGGCCGTCCGAGTTTTTTTTTTTTTAAGTGCTTGTGGTCGCTCCTGTTGGAACATCTCAAGGTTCCCATGGGTATGTATGCATGTTTTTATGTGGAGACATGTGTGTGTATGCGTGTGTGTGTTTTGTTCTTCCCACGAAGGCCTCAGGCGTCCATGTTGGTCCGAGATGCATCGTGCTCGCGCCATCGCTCGGATGCGATGCGTGGGTTTGTGCCAAGTGTCCCGAGAGTATGATGTTGTGCCGAGGATGTCGTGCCAGCAACCGCCGAAGGAGTCGTGGTGGAGGCGCTGGGAGATGCTGTAGAGGCGGTGGCAGTAGTCGGGGTTCGCGGCTTCCTCCAGGCTGACCCCCAAGCCCGGAGCTGCTCCCAGCCGCTGACGGCACCACCGGACAGTCACTGTTTCCTGCCGTAGCGCACGTGGTGCTTGGTGCCGTGCTGGGAGCTGCCGAGCGGCATGGCGTCGTGGTGTCGTGTGCGCGTGGCCATGTCGTCGGACCGCGACGCCTTAACCCACTGGTCCGCCTCGCTGGCGAGCAGACCGTCGCTCATCGAGGCACCACTCTTGAGAGCCTTGTTGGTGGCAGCGTTAGAACAAGGGCCCGGTCAGGAACGGGCGTGGCCGCCGTCCAAAGGCAGAACTCACAATGCACAGCTTACACCGGTCGCCGAACCTGGCAACCTGGTTGTGGCAGTTGACGCTGCCCTGTTGGTGCCAAGGTGGCATGGTTAGCATACCGGGCACGGGCAGCCGGGGGAGCAAGCAAGGACCGGTTGCTAGGGAGCGGTCTCACATAGAAGTTTGCGCAGTAGCAAGCCATTGTGGATGGTGTGGCGTGATGAGATAGACGGGCGAGGTGGTGGATCTTGACGGCAGCGGCCGGGAGACAGGGAGCTGTCAGCAGAACAAGAGGCGTGGCCTGCACCGAGTTGCGAGGAGTAGATGCTAGCTGTTGGTATCGCCCGATATCGGGAGTTGGCAGTAGGTTGAAGGGGGAGGTGGAGGGAAGTGGCGGGATGGGTTCGTGGGAAGGCAGATAGGCAGGTTTGCAGGAGATAGGGCGGCCTTTTATTCAACAAAGACGGTGCTGGGAAGGCGGGAGACGGACAGACAGAAAACGAAAACGGAAAAGAACAGAAAAAGGAAAACACGTAAAAAAAAAGGACCAGAAAAGATAAGTGCAGACATGTAACCAGCAGGATGCTGGGATGGAAGAGCTCCATGGCGCCCTAATCAGTCCCCCTCCCCTACCTACATAGACGCTCGGTTGGTTGGCTCGTCGAGCGAGCTCTGTGCTGTACACCTTCTGGGCAAGGCCGTCTAAGCACAGGCTGTCTGTTGAGCTCTGGCTTCATGGTCCCGCCTAGGCACACCCCTCCCCGCTCTGCCTGCCTGGTGCCACCCTGCTGCGATGCTTAGCACAGGGTCGTCCGCTGGTGCTGGCCGCGGGCAGGCGGCGTCCTGAGGCAGCAGCAAGGGGGGGCGTGTGTCGGGCGTCGGCTGCGGGTGATGTTCCTGGAGCGCGCGTCTGTCCAAGCCGTCTTGTCGGGCGGTCCTAGCAGGCCGAAAAGACTATTCGAGCCCAGATGTTTTTTTTTTTTTGGGGGTGCGGGAGGGGGGTGGGCGGCACGTTTAGCGGGTGGGGCTGGCGCGCTCTCGCTGCGACTTTGGTGGGCCGACTTCCCTGTTGCTGCACGCAGCGAGCAGTTGCAGTTGAGATCAACCCACCAGACGGACAATGAAATCCATCCACTCCTGCCTGTTGCCTGCTTGCCTGCTTCTACTGCCGGTGCTGCTGGTGCTGGTGCTCCAAACCCAAAAGGCTCGACTGGCCCCAAGACAAACCGCACGTCCGCATGCCGACGAGGAAAAGCCGCGAACCTTAATCTTGGATGGCGGCAGAGGCCATTACTGAGACGGACTGAGGCAGTCGGTTCAGGCCATGCCTCTCTAGCGCCGCGCACAGGGGCGCGCTCAGGGAAGGCCAGTCCCAGTCCCGGCTTTCCCACTGGCAAAATCCGTCTGCCGCTTGCCAGACGAACGGGCCTCAGGCCCCAGGCCCTGGGCCCCTCTCTATTTTTGTCCAGGAAACATATGCAGGCCGAGCCGATCGAGGGGCGGTCTTGTCGAAAAAGGGGAGCAGCCAATCATGTTTCGGAGCAGCAGGCGGCAGGTAGCACTGGCGACCATCGACATCTGCAGTCGCCGCCGGCCCCTCTCGAGAAAACAAGGCCAGCCAACATTTTGGGGGGTGTTTGTCGCCGTCCGAGGGGTCTGCGTCTCTTGATGAGGCCGACTGCAGCCACACGTCTGCAAGAGGCAGACGACAAGCAACAACCAGTAGCAGCAGCATAAGCAACGAGTGCACATCAAGGAAAATAGCAGAAACATCCCTCCCTCCTAGCACGTCTCCCCAATTTGCTGCATCCTCTGGGGCAGGCCGGTCGGGATATCCAACCCCGGTCTACGGGACCGGTACTCGCACCACAGAGCACCGAGCCGAGCATTGGTGCGCCGAGGTCAACTGTGCTGTCCATGTCCCACCGACGTGTGTATGTATGTGTGTGTGTGTGTGTGTGTGTGTGTGCCGTAACATGCCATGCCATGCCGCCATGTGCCGATGCCTCAAGTGGGTGGGTGCAAGCATGGATGCTGCCAGTCCAACGGCCGCCTGCTGCTCGTGGTGGCAAGCCGAACCGCCCTGGTGGGGAGGTATATCCATGGACACGGACACGATGCTCGGCATCCGACTCATAGGCGTCCATTATCAGGGCCGAGACCGCGTCCTGTACAACCTCGAAACCGGCCCTTGCGTGCTC
>PYSQ01000697.1:0-11715 GCA_003049435.1 Nakataea oryzae | reverse complement strand
GTTTGGTTGAAGGCCTGGGATTGGCACAGCACAGCAGCAGCAGCCTTCTAAGCCGTTGCCCGCGTCTCTGGCGAGCCGACCTATTGGCGTGGCGGCACGTCAAGACACGACACCTCTCTGACCCAGAATGCCTGCACCAGGGCAGGGTCGGGCACTTGGGATGAAGTGCTCCTGGACGCCTGATTGCGCGAGTCCGAGCTCGGCCGGTTTCGTCCTGCCTGGCTGGTGCTATCGCCGGCGGCGGGTGGGCTATTTTCGATCAAGTCAAGATGGCCGTTCGAGTCGAGTCGAGTCGCGGCGGCGCAGTGTGCGTGCACATGTGCGCGTGCATGTGCGCGTGCGCAGAGGCGGAGAGAGGGGAGGCCAGCCAGGCGGCAAGAGCGGTCTGCTGCTGGGCTAGGGCTCCGGCTAAACCGATCGGATCGGGCAGGCCAGGCTATGCTGGCTTTGGCTGCGGGTTCAGGTGGTTGCTGGTGCTGCCTCTGGGGTTCCCACGAAGACGGGCTATCTTTGGGTTGGCTGCTTGGAGCCGTGCGCCAGCCCGCCCAGAGGTTTTGTACTTGCCGCCTACAGAAAAGCAGGCCGATGCACACACGAGAGTGTCCCTGCAACCACCAAACACAACTGTTCCGAAGAGGCCGGGCACGGATATAAGAAGAAACTAAACACGAGAGCTACCCCCCAAGGCTCCAAAGAGAAAAAGGGGGGCAGCCACCCATCGTGCAGCCAGTCGTTTTGGGCGATGTGCAGCCAGTCGTCGTGGTTGCTTTGCCTCCATCTTGAGACCTCCATGCTGCCCGTCCAGGTGGAGTGGGGCGGCGGCGGGCTGGTTGTGGTGCAGCGGTTCTGGTCGTGAGATGGAGGCGGGGATAGCTACAGTACCCACTTGGTGGGTACCAAGGAAGGTACCTCGCTCCAGGGGGCTTATGCATCCTTCTGTCTGCTATCAAGCTCTCGGGATTTGACACCTCCCTCGAGCACCGAGGCATCGTAGTATCGCCGCAAACCGAAACCTGGATACGAAGAGCCCACATTCGCTCCGTGGTATCCGTGGTTGTCGTTGATGGGTGTCCCCGCAGGCGTCTCCTGCCTCCGGTGGCTGCAAGAGGTGAAAAGGGGGGCTTCCTGCCTTCCTTGCTTTTCACGTCCTTGTGCGACTCCTGCCGGGTATTTCGGGCGGATTGGGACCCCGGGCGTCCAGCTAGGCAGTCGCCGTTGGGCCGTGGCCGTAATCGTCACTGGCGTCGATGGACGTGCGCACCTGGCCTGGCATAGATAGTATGGTGGCCGATGCAGGCCGCTAGCGCCATCCAGCTCCCATTACTGTCCCCGTCCAACCAGGGGCCGGCGAGGCCTGCGTGGCTGCCGCCGCTCCGACGTGCCCTCCCAGCCCAAGCGGCTTCAGCTGACCCAAATCAGAATACAAGCCCGCCTGGGGGCGTCGGGAGCTGGGCCCCGCGTCGCGTCACGCAGCATGGACATGGGACGAGAGCTGGGGCGCCCGAATGCGGAAGGCCTGGGGAATCCTGGGCCAGTTTGCCTGGCGCTGGCTGGGCTTCGCACGCCTGGCCGGCCGGCTTGGTGCAGCAGCGGGGAGTGCACGCCGGCAGCTGCACAGGCGTGTGTTTCGCCGCTCTGGCAACCCTTTCTGGAAAGTTGGAATTGATTGCGGGCGGGCTGGGCTGCCCGCACAAGCGGCCGAGGGGGGTGTGGCTGGGTGACACAGAAATCGAGGCCCCAGGAGCTTTAGAGTCTTGCATACGTGGGGAATGCATGCACGCGTGGGGGTTCCGTCAACGCCCTGCCACACAACGACCGACGTTTTCTTTCCTTTTTCAATCCTACGAACACTCGGCTTCCTGTCTGCCCCTGCTGGCCCGCAGCGCCAAACCTTTGCGATCAGCAGAACCTCACCCCTATTAATAGGCACACTTTCGCCAAGACCTCCAAGGTCTCAGGGATAGGCAGTTCGCGCGGCATTCGCATTCTCGCCAAAGTGAATGTGCCTCGTCTCCTTCCACCTCCGAGGCCCCCGGCCGCACGTCCATCCCTTCCAAGTACCTGTGCACCCCTGTCCAGACGCGCTGCCTGGTCCAAAGCAACCGCACTCTTCACGCGACAGTGACAAACCAGCCAGGGTGGCCGTGGTCAAGTGGCCGTATGTGACTGCCTGACGATAGTGGCTCGCATCCCAGCCAAGACTGGAGGTGAAAGGCCGCGCAGTGGCGCAGCTGACCTCTCCGTCAAGTCCGAGGGGTGTGTGAGTGTATGTGTGTGTGTGGGTGCGTTGCCCGTGGTGGCTGCATCTCGCTCTATACAACCTGCTGGGAAGCCCGGCTCGGTGCCGGCGGCAAGGAGCCTCAAGCATATCGCCACCCCCCAAACACATGCCCATAAACAAATTCCGGAACGTCCTCTTGACCGGTGGTACGCTGGCAGGCAACTGGGGATATGAGAACCCCCAGCGAACAAAACCTAGTAAATGTAACTCCTCTTTTTGTCACTGTCACAAGACTTGGCATGGTGTTCTTCTGTGCTTCATTCACCCCTCCCTTGCGCACACACTGTCCGTCTCATGGTCGCGGGCTCCGCGACTTGCCGGGCTGGTCATCGCGCGGTTTATAGGAGACAGGTGGTGGCTAACTAATCGATATGCAGGCCAGGGGGGAAATATGTGGCGACACGGGCGAGGCTGCTCAGATCTGGTTGGCTAAGCTATGGATGGGTGGATGATGATACATCAACCACATCGGGGCGAGGGCGGCTTGCCAGGTCGTTTTCGTGGCTGCAAACCCACCCAACCACCCACCGTCGCATCGGGCGAGACCTGCGTTTCCGGGGGCGCCAGTTTCAGACATACAAGCAGCCCTTGGGCGTCGCCATCATCTTCTTGGGCAGGCTATGTCGTAACATCCCTCCGGGGCGTCCACGGGATCCTTATGCAAGGGTGATGGCCATGAAGGCATGAGGGGTAGAGGCCCCGGCGCAGGCCGGCGTTTGCTTTTTCAGCCCCACCGGAACGCGAAGCAGGACCAGGAGGAAACCGCCCGGCTCCGTTGATACCCGCCTGACTGCCTAACCCGAATCCGGACTTGGCGGCATGCTGGCCGCTGGACAGAGCTCGGCGAAACTGCACTATTTACAAACTGCGACGTGACAGGAGCTGCTGGGAGGGCCGGTTTGCTGCAGGTACGACGCGACAAGTCCGTTGCATATTTACCTTCTTCTAGATAGGCCAGGGCACCTGCGAAGCTGATGATAAAGCACGGCGAACCTGGCAAATCCGTGCGTCTTTTCCGTGCTTGCCGGGAGTCTGCGCGCAGATGCTGCCTGCCCCCGTGCTTGGAGCCGTGGTCAGCGGCGCATGCCAAGGGCAAAATGCTGCAGGGCCACTTTTGGAATGGACTTTTTACCCTCGATCAGACGTGACACGGCAGGGCATGGCGTCAAGGGTGAAACAGCCAGGCAAAGCCTCGTAGCGGGCATGGGCATGTGCTACCCGGGATTAACGACGTGCCAAGACGAGTCCGCGTCGTCCGCCGTCGTGTCTTTGACCAGGCCTCGTGGCATCAGCAAAACTACACGGCATCTGCGCTGTTGACGGAACCATTGTGCATTTACGGTTTCCCTCCCAAGACCCTCGTGTGGAGCACCCATCGTCAGTCTAGTGTGAGTGGGCGTCGGGCGGGCGGGCGGATGGTGGAAGCCCCACCCACAGTTTGGCGGAGCCCCCTGTAGATGGCGGTAGTTCCCATGGATGGGCCCTGCGAGCAACCCTTGGTGGCGGCTCCATGTAAAAAACAAAAAAGTACATGAGCCCAAGTACCGTGCATCGGATGCGGGCAAGCCAGGCGCCTCCCTCCCCCACCATCTCGGTCAACTTCCGCACCAAACACAGGCGCCTTCAGAGGGCCATGGGTGCAGGCACGGCAGGCAACTGAGACCCGACCGGGGTCTGCAAACGAGAGGCAGCACGGCCAGCCGGCTCGTCGTTGTCATGGCGCATTGCGTCTGCAGATCACGCTCTCCCGCTCGCCGAAGGACAGGACTGGATGCCATGCATGTGGTGTGGGTGCAATGCAACTCCACGGGACCGATCATCTTCACAGGCGTGCATCAATTGCCAGGGCGATCTTCCGCCCCAAGTGCCGGGGCGAGCCATTGCAGAACTCGAAAGCCCCGCAGTGGTCAACCGGTCAGTTTTTTCTTTCTCTGTCCTTTTTCCCCCTTATTTTTCCTCCTAGATAATTTTTATATTTCACTGGCGATGCAATATGGGCGGATCCAGCGCTCTCTGACTGTTCCAAGTTGCGTTGCAACTGCCATTTTCCAAGGTGCGGAGGGTGTGACGGCACGTCCCTTGGATCGGGCCTCGAACTTGACTTGCTTGACACATGCTGCCGGCCTGACCTAAACAGAAAGGAAAATGTGTGTTCGGCCAGGGCGAATCCTCGCAGGCAGAACCTGGCTTGGCCACCTACTAGGGTCGTCCATGAGGTGACCCTAGTCCTGGCAAGTGCTTCGGTCAAAGCCAAAACGTGCTCTTTTCGCGGTTGCGTAGTTTTTACACGTCGATTATCAACACCAACAAGCACCAGACCGAAGTTATGTAGCCCACCGCCATGCAAATCATATCTGCGTTCAATCCCCACAGCCGCACCTGCAGCCCGTATCTTTGTGCAGCTAGCAACACCTCTTTTTTCGGCCATGCTTTCAGTCCAGTCCACCACACCCTCCTGCTGTCCCCCAGCGCCACCGGCAAGTAAGACCTCCCCCCCTCCTGCTCCCCCATCGCCTGCTAGTCAGCAACGACCAACAGAGCAGTTTTTTCCGATGTGCCAGTGTCGTCCTTCCCCACACTCCTACAAAGGCGGCCCCGTGGTGCGCGGCCTTGCACACATCCCCCACCCTCCCAGTTCACCTCCCTGCACACACGCCCAACGACGCCGCCACCTTCCTTCGTTTGCTGCCCTCCCTCACCAGCCTCCCTCGTATTGCCACATTTCGATCACTTGGCTATCCGCATGACCCGATTTACCTGAGCCAAGGGAGCAAAGGATATCCCAACAGGAAAAGGCGGAGTGAGCGGCATGCGTTCTGGTCCCACCACCCCCTCCATCTGCGGTTATCACCTCGCACCCCACCAAAAATGCAGCTATCGCTTCCTTATTCCATGGTATTCAGGGCATAGCATGCCGCTTCTGGCCCGATAAGCGCCTCTGTTTGGCCCTGTTTCCTCCTTGTTTGTCCGTGACTCGTCCGAGACAGCAGATGTTGTCTCCACCACCAGTTTTCCTGCCAGCCGGCCCCGACATTTACTGCCACAGGACAGAAGAGGAAGACCAGCAAATCTGTAGTGTTCCGTTCCAGGACTCAATGTCAGTTGTGTGCTGTACTGAGTAGAGACTTGTGCATGTATCTCGGCCCTGGACAAGGCATCTGTCCAGTGTCTCAGTCCGTTAGACAGACAGTTACACGACATCTAGTGATTTACCTCAAATTCTCTCGTGTCCAACCAGCCAACTAATGTGCCTTGTGCTTAATTAGAGGGCCTATGTCATGATGTTGGGTAGTATTGTTGACTACATGCACACGCGTCGAAACTGCTGGTGGCAAAGACCAGATGGGAAAACAGGCAAACAAGAATCTCACGTCAGCCAACATCCCGAGGCCATGGTGGTCCGCTGATATTCAGTCCGAACGAGCCGGATCGCCAGAGCACTTCCCAAACAACACACCTTGGACGGCTACAAGAGAATGGCGCCTTGACACTGGCGTGATACACGACGGCAGCTGCCAGTGGAAATCAAAAGGGCCTAGACTATCGCAGCGACATGGCAGCTCTGCTAACCGTGGCCGGATTATAATAGAAACAGCGGAGTTGCTCGGAAAGGCCTGACATCATCGATTTCACCTGCGAGGTCATATGAGCAGTCATCTGACGGGGCCAGACCGTAGAATCCTGTCATCTGCAATCGAGGCCTTTTGCTAGACTGAAATTGTGCATGCCTTGAAGCATTTCATAGTAAGGTCCGGATATGTAGATGCGCCTAGACCAAAGTAGTGATTTTTGCGAAATAGGATTGGGAATCAGGCCGGTCGGCGCGAGAAGAGATTAATTCGGCGATGCACGCAATAACGTTGGGGCCAAGGTTGCCAGGTGGAAGTAGCGTGGCGGCGCAGCTGTTGCATACCAGTGTTTCTTCCAAAAGGACGAAAAGATTTCGACTATTCCTCCCAAGGCGAGATGGTTTAAACGCCGGTTGAGCGCCCTCCGCGCGAGATTGACTAGAATTCGCGATCTCGTTGGTTGAATTTAAATCAACAAAGCTCCGAATCGAGACAGGCGGGCAGTCTGGATTTAGGAGACAGGCCCCTAGCCACGTTGTCTGTCATTTTACCATGGCCACCTACCGGGGGTGAGATGAAATTGTCCCCTGCGGAAGAGGGCCAAAAACGGCAAGGCCTGCCCCGATGGAATGCATTGCAGGTGATGTGGCGGGAGCTTCGGCAGATGTACGCACTCACATGCCCTCTGACGCAACACTGACTGCAAGATCATGGAGACTACGTGACTACCTAGGCCGCAGCCGTAGCCAAAAGATGCCAGTCCCGGCGGGCGGTCCTGCCGGTGGGTCTCGGAGGCGGCCTGTTGGTGGGAGGCCGGCTTTCGGGGCCTGTTCTGCTGCAGAGTGCCGGTTGCTGTGGCGGAGCGGGCAGTGTTACGTAGGCGCGGGTGGCCCGGTACACTCAGCTGGCTGCCTCTGGCTCGCGGCGGAGAGAAGACGCAATCACCTCGGAGAGGAGGGACTGCTGGTAGGCAGCCGAGTGGCGCAGGTGGCGAGACAGCTGAACTGAGAAGGCAGCGTGTCGATGCCACAGCCGAGGTCTGTGCTTGCGGCCGCACTGCAGCTCGCAGGAATAGCGCAATGATTCGAGTTGAATATGCACGTCAACTCGTGCGAGGCTGCTCGGGATCCCCATAAGCGGCCGAGCGATATCTTTCGGGTTGAGACGGCTGGACGCAAGTGGGTGACTCGGGAAGGCCCAAACCGCCGGGCTGCCGTCGTCTGGTCTCCATGGCGGCCTCCTCAGGGGGCGCTGCTGCCACTCAGCCCGTGGGGGTGGCCAGGGCGGTCAGGCCCAGGGCTGTCGGTGCCCCACTCTCAGCGGTGAATGGGCCTGCACTTACTGTGCCTGGATCCTCGCTCAGCTCTCGCCAGGCAACCAATGCATGTCCGACTTGGTCAAATCGAGCAGGCTGCCAGCACCAGTGTTTGCTTCTTTGGCCGACTGTGTGCTAGCCAATGCGGCGTATTGGCTTCATCCACTGTGACAGTGAATAATGGAACACGACGACAAAGGACACGCGACGTGCAGGCGGCGCACGTCGTTGGGCTGCGGCTGATGCATGCCCAAGGCTGGCGGTGCTTCACCAAGCGCCGCCGTTTCTGAAGGCCAGAGTCAGAGCCAGAGCCAGAACACCAAATTCAATTGACGAGCCAACCCAGAGCAGAGAGAAGCCCGCACCACCTCTAGCCTCAAGTAGAAGCTGCAGCCACAAAAAACTCCCCCGTGCCTGGTTCCACCGCGCGATCGATCAGCGCACCTGATCAGCCGCCAGAAAACCAGTATTGGCCTGGCGGCGACCTTCGCACAGCAGCAAAGCCTGCGGTTGGCCGCGGCGTCCGGCCTCGCAGGGGAAAAAAACAATAAAAAAAAAATAAAGAAGCGCCCGCAGCCCAGGGTCGTTGGTTGGCCACGGCAGCGCAGTCGTTTGGGTTGGGCATGAAACACGGTCTGCCATGCACGAACCGGGCCTGAAGGCGCGCGAGTGACAGCTGGCCCAGCAAGCGACCATTCGATCTGGCCTGAGGCGGCCGCCACGTCTGCGCCCTCACCCCGACGACGACAGGGGCGGCCGGGTTTTTATACAACCGCACACGCCCCCTGCGCCCGCGCCCGCGCCGATAGGCTCGTCTGCACTTTCTTCCTACTGTCCTGCTCGCACCAAAGCAACCACTTCCCCCCGATAGATCGACCGATCATGCCCGGCCAGGGCATGCCCGCTGCACTGCAGCAAATGGCGGCGCCGCGGGTCGAGGCCAGGTCGCTCTCGCAGCTCAACTACCTCGCCGCAAACCCACCAAAGTACCCTGTCAATCCCACCGAGGTCAAGCAGCCGCCCCTCACTTTGTACATCTCGAGGGTGCCTGGATCGCGAGGTAGGCGTCGCGCCCTGTTTCCCGCGCCCGCGCCCGCTCGACTAACAACCGGCCCGCAGATGTCATCCTGTCCCCGTTCAAGCCCCAGCTCAAGAACGTGACGGGCGAGGACATCAGCAACTGCCTGTACCTGATCCACCTGGACCTGCCCTCGGACGAGCTGCACATGGCCTATCCCCAGGAGTCTCATGGCGGCTCCCCCACCTCGACCCATGCCCCTTCACTGGCTCCAACACACTCCCCTATTGCGAGGAAGCCCTTGCCCGCCTCTGCCAAGCTCTCGGCCCCGGTCCCGGTGCCCCCAGTTTCCGGGGCGCCAGCTCCGGCCGTAGTCCCGGCCCCGGCCCTGGCCCCGGCATTTCAACCCAAGCCTGAGAATGGTCTCGACGCTTTCCGCGCCGACCAGGCTGCCTTGGGTCGCCCGGGCCAGGAGGCGAGATCCCCAAAGGGGGTCTTCTTTGGGCCAGATCTCTCGTATCCAAACCGCTATGGGGACCTGCCTGCCGACCGCCCTGTTCTTCCGCCGAGGCTAAACAGCCAAACAACAGTGGCAGCCCAACAGCCACAAGATGCGGCAGCGAGGAAGCCTCTTGGACCCAGATCTCTCGAGATCCCACATGTCCCAGGTATCCTAGACAAGGATCCAGTCCAGCCGACAAATGGCGGGAGGCTCGACGGCCTCTTACGCTCTCAGACTCCGTCAGGGGCTGACCCCTCACCATCATCTCTGTCGCCTGCGCCTTCGCCCAAGCCTGCGTCTGCTCGGCTCTCATCAGAGCTCAGATCCCGGCCCGAACCACATCACAAGTTCCCGTCACCCCCTAGGTCGCCCTCGCCAGCCAAGCGCGAGCTGGTGCCTTTCACCCTCACCATAATCCGCCGCGATCCCGTGACGGGAAACCAGTGGAACGTCGGCAAGGTTTCTTCGTTCCAGCAGCCCGCCGAGTCTCCCGTCCCAGAAGACTCTTCAGGGGACGCCGCCCACGGTCCTACGTATTCCGAGCTGGCAGGTGTTGCACCGCCCATTGCCTCCGCCGCCAAGAACTCCAGCACCGCTCCGCCTAGTATCAATATAAGGATTGAGACTTCGGGCTACGCCAAGTTCCGCGGCATGTTCCCCGGCCGCGAGAGCCTTGATATAAGCCGCGCTCGCACAGGCTCCGCCTCCTCCTCCGTCTTTCGCGGTGTGAATTTGAGCTCCGACTCGCTATCCATGGAATACTTTAGCCGCAAGCTCCTTATGGGCTACACCAAGACCTGGGCCACAAACATCCGCGATCAGCTGCGCAACAAGAACCGCAGCAACAGCGGCTCATCCGAGCATGAAACCTCTGTCTCAGGGAATAGGCACAGCCCCACGTCGCCCCTTGAGCCGCCACCCCGACCGCCTTTCCACAAGCGACCCAGTAGTGCCGGGTCTGCGGGCTCTGGCGCCTCGGTCACCTCGCCGCACGGGTCGCCCATCAAGGGAATGACGGGGCTGCAGGCGCTCCAGAAGAGCCTCAACAGCCAGATGGAGAGCGGTCATAACCAAGCCCATAGCCCCAACGGCAACCCGATAGTGACCACCCCGGGGCCGGGCCTCCGGCCGCGCGGCTACGTCTTTGCCAGCCCCTGGGACGGGCTGTGCGAGTTCCGCACCAGCAGCAGCGGCCGCGGCGTCAAGTGCGTGCACTCGCTCGGCGGCTGCTTCGGTGCCGCGGACGGCGCCAACGGGTCCTCGTCGCAGCCGCCTGCCACGCTCGTCAGCGAGCTGCGCTTCAACCTGCCCAACGCCGACTTGTTCCGCGACAAGGGGCACGAGATCCAGGGCAAGCTGGACAAGCTGAGGCTCGAGGCCCAGCGCAACCTTGGGGGCCACCACAACCGCGGTAGCCGCAGCGTCGACAGCACTGTGCATCACCACTACGATGACTTCCCGGACCCGTTCGAGACCGAAATGGGCCTGGGCAAGGAACGGGCCGGCGGCGGGAACAGGGGCAAGAGGGCCAAGCTGGGCAAGCTCATCATCCACGACGAGGGCCTCAAGATGCTGGATCTGGTCGTCGCTGCCAACATGGGCGTTTGGTGGGGGGCTTGGGAGAGGAGCTTCTAAGCATCGTTGAAACTGGCTTTGTCCTGGTATTTAGAAGAGATGTATAGATTTGCATCTTTGGATCTCGGCGGGCTTTCCCTGGACTTTTGGCATCAGTTGGCGTATTCGATACATCGGCGGAGCATTGTGGGCGTTTTTTTTTATCTGACCAAGCGCTGTGTTTGCACATATTGTCTTTTTTTCGGCCTTTGAGAAAACCTTGCGCATCTCGAGTTGATAGAAAAAAATAATGACGGCGAAAAAACCGCGTTCAGTATCTTTACAAGTTTTACACGAGCATTAACTGCCTGAGGACTGCTTGTCGCTGGGCTTGTGGCACAACGGGTTGAGTCGATCGGCCATGTAGAACCAAGATAACGCTCTCTGACGTTTAGAGGAAAACGAAGATACCAGACGGACGCGAACGAGCCATATAACGATGCAGTTAACAAAGCAAAATTGTGGCTAGTATTTACAGCATCTAGAGAAATAACGACGACTAGCGAGGAACCCATGGCTTTGCAGCGTTCAGCCTCCTCTTTTGGGGATGGTCATGCTGAATAACTGCAACAGCACTCCTGCTGGAGGTTGTGGGAATCCATGCTATCTGTAGGGGGCATCTGCCCGGATAGCAGCCGCAAGCTCAGGCTCCCACTTGTCGCCATTGGCCAGCAGTTTCTCTGTAGACAGGCGTAGATGTAATGGTTAGAAAGAGCGGGCGCAGCAGCAGCAGCAGGGCAGGAGAGTCAGGGACACGGCAAACATACCCTTGTTGTAAAGCAGCTCCTCGCGGGTCTCGGTGGCGTACTCGGCGTTGGGCGACTCGACAATGGCGTCGACGGGGCACGACTCCTGGCAGAAGCCGCAGTAGATGCACTTTGTCATGTCGATGTCGTAGCGCGTGGTGCGGCGGGAGCCGTCCATGCGCTCCTCGGCCTCGATGGTGATGGCCTGGGCCGGGCAGATGGCCTCGCACAGCTTGCAGGCGATGCAGCGCTCCTCGCCCGACGGGTAGCGGCGCAGGGCGTGCTCGCCGCGGAAGCGGGGCGAGATGGGGCCCTTCTCGAAGGGGTAGTAGATGGTGTAGGGCGGGCGGAAGAACTGCTCGAGCAGCACGTACATGCCGCGGAACATCTCGGTGAGCAGGAAGTAGTTGCCCACCCGGTCCATGGTCCCCTGCTTCTCGTGGTCCCACTCGACCGGCGGTGGCGGCCGGAAGCCCTTGGGCGGCGGGCCCGCCGGGGTCGCGTAGCCCCGGACGGCGTGCTGGAACAGCAGCGCGGGTGATGTTCTCCTGCCCGCGGCGGCTCTAAGGAGGAGGGCCTGGCGCGAGGCCAGAGCGCTGGCGCGGGTGGCCACCATTCGCGCGGGTGGCGGAGCCATTTTTTGGGGGGTTTTGGGTTTTGGGTTCTGGGG
>PYSQ01000696.1:0-11724 GCA_003049435.1 Nakataea oryzae | reverse complement strand
CCCGAGACCCGCATCGGCCGTCCCCTCAGCCCAGCCTCGGATGTGTGGGCCCTGGGCTGCGCCATCTTCCGCATCCGCTCCGGTGATGACCTCTTCTTCGATCATGACTGGGGAGAACCGGAGGCCAGGCTGCCATATCCGGAGCCCCTGCGGTCAATGCTCTGGAAGCTGACGGCGATTAGCGTAGAGGGCAAATACTTTTACGCCTATTCGGACAGGTCAGACATGTTGCCCAAGGCATTTCCCAGGATACCTGAGCTCGAAGTCGAGCTACTGCTCGGCACCTGCTGTCCAAGGTGTTCGTATACGACCCGGACAAGCGCCTGATTGGCAAAGAGGTGGTGGCTCATCCTTGGTTTTGTTTCCCCGACTGAGGAGACAGTCTGGCAGACCACTCTTTTCTGATGATGTCAGCTAGGGTTGTAGGAGAGACTCCAGAAGCTTCAAGACGGGGCTTCTATAGCGAACTGAGGTCGCAGACAAAGGTGATTTGCAGAGGCTTTTAGGCTGACACCGGTAGGATGAGGTCCTAGGTGGTCTTTTGCCGCAGGGATGCCCTGTTCAAATAGGAGTCTCAAGGGAGCAGTATTGGCTAGGCGCTGATGGCCGCATGCAGGAGGTCCCCTATTTCCATGCCCTGGTGGAGTATTTTTTTTTTGAAGTGTCGACGGTCTGATCCTAGTGATCGCAAATGTGAATGGTATAATCGTAATAGATACAAGGTTTCCGGCCTTCATGTTTAAAATACAAGAACCGGGTTCTATGGCTGCTTATCCAGCCACCCGCAGTCCATCCTGTAACCTGGCCATCTCCAGCATGAACCTGTACATATAAATGCCCTGATGTTGGGGAGCTATTGCCCGCTTGTACCACTCCCTCCCGGCCTCGGCTATGCTCTTCGCAATGCTTTGGCCCGCCGCCGTCGAAGTCAGGAAGCGCACGAGCTCCGGCAGCTCCCCCATGCCGAGGCTGACGGGCACGTAGTGCACCCAGGGCTTCAGGCGTTCGTCGTGCCACTCGCGGAAGATCGTAATCTTGAGCGGGACGCTGCGCGACGCCAGGAGCCGGTAGAAGCGCCCGCTGAAGCTGTTGCCGTCCACGTCGAGCGCGAACCGGTAACGCAGCGGCCGGGACTCCGGGTCCATGGCGGGGGTGGTGGTGGAGGAGGGGCCCGAGAAGAAGCGGGACATGTCGTCGCAGACCGAGGCTGGGGTGCACCCCACTATGCGGGTGAAGGCGACGTCGAGGCGCCCCGTGTCGACGCCCGAGGAGGCGGGCCCGGCCTTGCCCGAGGCGAGGGCGACGAGCCGCTGCCGGTGGCCCTTGCGCCACGTGCCGTGGGACCAGCGACCTCCCGTCGAAGACCCGGTCCAGTAGACGGCGTTCTTCTTTGCGGCCCAGGAGCGGTCGGACCAGGAGCTGTACAGGCTCGACTTGAGAGAGTAGTGGGTGGCGGGGAAGAGGATGTCGGAAAAGGGGCTGGGGGCCGCGCGTGAAAGCATCGGGACCTCGACGGATAGCCTCTGGAAGGTCGTGGGGCATGCGACAAAGCCGTGCTCGGAGGCGTACTCGGGATGCTGGCAGAGCTTCTTCTGTGTGTCGGGGTTGGCGAGAAATCGGACCCCAGACGGGCTGTTGGGGCTGGACCTCCACTCCAGCGCCTCTGTCGCGTTTAACGCTTCCCCCCGTACCTGGCAGGCCTCGGCCACGGTCGCGGCTATCGAACGGTGGGAAAGGTCCGTCCACATGGGCAGCTCCTGGGACTCTGCGCCAAGCAGTACCGACGGCTCGTCGAGAAAGTTGACGTAGAGCTCTAGGTCCGGCAGGAGCTTCCGGGCGCCACCCAACATCCTGGTTAAATGCTCTCCCCAGCTTCGACACCCGCGCCCGAACCTCCCGCCGGAGAACTCACATATCGAGCCCTGATCCATCTTGCTATGTTGCAAGGCGCGGCGGATGTGCTCTTTAAGCTGCTCTGCACTGTATTTCAGAAACGGATGGACACCCTCAGCGATCATGTCGAAGTCGTCGATGACGGGAGAGCCATTTGCGAGGGCATATTCGACCCAACGGCGAAAGCCCGGAGGGGGCTCCTTGCGGTAAAGTCGCGCATATTCGTGTTCTGCCTCGTCAGGGGTCCTCGACTGCCTGGCGAGGAAGGTCCGGAACTCTGCCCGCGCCTCCTGGTGCAGCAACATGACGGGGTGGTTATCCCACGCGCCCGGCGGGTCCGTGGGGACCGCCGGAGGCCGAAAGAGGGTGTCGCCCAGGGCGCCGTCGGAGAAGTGGTTGTAGGCGACCAAGGCCACGGCCACGGCTATAATGAGAAGTCTCCTGGGGCCCAGGAGCCGGAGGATGGGCCTCATCGCTCGGAACAGGAGCCAGTGGAAGACCCAAGCGAAACTGTCGGCCAAGCTCACCCCCCAAGCCAGGCAATCAGGCAGGCTGGCAGATACCTGTGACGCAGGCTGATGGCGTTTAGCCTGAGAATACTGGGACTCGAGGCAGAATAGGAATACGATGGAAGTATCGAAAAGGAAGGTCGTGACCTACTTCATCCGTCTAGATGCGTGTTGCAGATGGCAGATGATGCTGACATTGGTGAGGAAATAGAATGAAAGATCTGGGTGGACGCCAGGCTCATTCTGTTGCCTGCTTGGTTTTCGGCAGAGGAGTGGCCGAGGCGGCTGGCCCGACCTCCCCCCGGGTCTCTGTGTAAGCCCATGATGCAGGCCAAGACGACGAGGGTGGTGTGGACAGTGACTGTTGGAGAAAGGTCGCATGCTTGGTATGGATGCTGTTCCAACGCACGCAAGGGGTTGGAAGCGCCGGCCCCCTCCCGTTCCCCCATAAACCCTGGCAGTGCCAGGACCCGGGCGGGAAACGCCCACGCCGGAAGTCGGCCGCGCTCCGCTGATGGTTGTGTTGGGAGAAGTGGAGAGACGGCCATGCCATCAGAAGCGGAGAAGAGAGGCGAGGACGCCAGTCAACGGGCTAAGCGAGGCGGTCAAATTACCCGCCCCTGGCAAAGTGACACAAGGCGCAGAATTTTCAAACGCAGTGCTTATGCATGTTACCCAATCAACCATCAAACTTGCCTTGGGTTCTGGGCGGCATGCCGCCTTGATATACAACTTAACAAACGGACCCAGGCGTAACTGGGTCCGCGACAGCGGACTGTCTGGAATCAAAGTGAAGTCAACCGCTGCAGGCGAGGAAAATTGGTGCCAAATAACCCAAGCTTGCATGGAAAGTGAAGCGTCAAGATCCGTGAGATATCCACAAAGGCGAGATAGGTGCTAGCATCATGTAATTAATAGACTGTTGGCTGCCAGCTCGGCAGCGCCCGACGTTGCATTCAACCCCGCCCGGATGTGGAGACTTTAAGGCCTCCGCGGTGGTTAGGCACGATTTGGCTATATGTCTCTGCTCTGCCGCAAGGTTGCAGGGCCCATGCAGAAAATGGCCCGGGTTCATTTTCGACAACACGCCATTACGATGCAGTCCTATGGGGCTGGAATGCGCAGAGGCACGCAGAGTGGAGACTACACATTCGAGTCGCTCGCAGTGCGGACCCTCCGAGCCGCAGAGAACTGTTGGTTCGGACCATGTCGGTCTGTTGGCAGGGCCTGCTTGACGGTGGGGACGTACGCTCACTCATTTGTTAGGCCTGGACAAGGCTTCGCCACGAGGAAACGAGGAATGCGTGCATAACTTAGCGGAGTTAATAATGGGAGAATGAACGAGGTCCGCGTGGTCTTGTTTTGCGCAAAGGCTTTCTTTTCTCTTCAAAAAAAAAGATTCCAAGTGAAAAAGACAAGAACAGGACGTCTCGTGCAAGGTCAGGCTCATAATTAGGACGCGCTAGAAAATAAAAACGAACCCCCTCCCCTTTTCCCCTGTTCTGTGATCAGACCGTGGCAGTGATTCTGATAGCTGCTGGGATTAGGTGCAGCCAAGTCTAGCTAACCGAGTAAAGGCCAGCATTGACTTGCTCGAATGCGCGCCATCCCCGCAGTTCGGCGGTTGTTGGACATATTCGGCAGGTAGGGGCTTACATCTTATACGTTCCTTGCCGGTCAAACTGACTTCGCAGGCTCGGCAGAAATATTGGCGAGTGTGTTGGGAGGCTTTCATTCGAGGGAAAGCTTGCCTCCTATCTAGCAATATGTGATTATACGCCGTATCCGTGCAGCCGTTTAATGTTGCATCATGCTGACGTGCATCCCCAGTCCGACCCGCCTGGTCCAGATGGAGCAAGAAGAGATAGAGAGTATGGGAGAAGAGATAGAGAGTATGGTTGGGAATACCGAGGAAGGCGATGAAGGGAAGGGATTGCCTGCCTGGACTTTGGGGTAACTACTGTGGTATTAAACAACTATAAAGCCGAGGGGTGAAGCTAGACTAAGAAACAGACAGGAGCTCTATTTTCATCCAGCCACCAGCCCTTTCCCAGCCCTGCCCTGGAACAGCCCACTCAGCACCTTTCAACCCCTCCCTCCATCTTCAGAAGCTCCCTTCAGCCAGAATCATGAAGTTCAACGTTCTCGCCACTCTCACCGCTTTCATCGCTGCCTCTGCGGCCTGCATGTCACGGTCCGGCCGGGCGGGTGCCTGAGGCACCCACCGAGTCAGAGGTATAAGTCGGAGCATCACCAGCGGAGGCGCCTCCACTAGATAGCTTCCTCTTTGTGCAACAACAAAGCCTTTCCTTGAGACCCTAGGGCGTGCACCGTGGCAACCGAGGCCTGTTGCAGGACCGCGGGCGGCCTCATGAGAGGCAATGACTGTGCCGCCAACACCATGAGCGAGCGGCTCAGCACCTTTGCTTCGTGCTGCCGCGCAATGGGCACCCTCTCCGACTGCCGCTGTCCCGTTGGCTGCGCTAGGAGGGAGCTAGAGGCTGCCAGGGCGAAGCAGGGCCTGCCTCCGCTCGACGATGCCGAGATCCTCGCTCAGCTTGCCAACTATGAGGGCTAAGAGACATACCGGCGATTCTATAACCGTCAAGCTCTCTACATGTCATCTTTCCGAAATGTAAGTGTCGCAGAGAATTATACAATTAAGGATCCTCACAATCAACTAGAAGCACACGCAGTCTGACACAAGCTACCAATAGACCGCTTATTGTAGCCAGGCGGGAACTCAGAGGAGTGCTATCTGGGGCGAGGGGTGTGTCAGTGGGTAGAGAGAGGGAGGGTCTCTTCATAGCTTCAATGTTGTCCTTGGCGGCGGGAGGTTCGCCGTTTATGGAAACTAGCTAAAGCAGGTATTCAAAAAGAGCCCGAGGATTGGCCACTGATTCCGGCAGACGTAATTCTCTTCTGTGCCTGAGCATATGTCTCATACTGCAAAACATCAACTACGCGGTGGTTTGAGGCTTAATTCCTGAATATAGTTGCAGACAAAAAAGATATGAAGACATGGAACCAAACTTTCAAAATGCCCTCTATGAGCTATTGGGCACTTAGTTCTACATTGGCGCAAAAGTCAGGAAAGCAAGTTCAACGAAGCCACCTGCGCCTCACAAGCTCGGCTTGGTGGCGTAGCAGCGCAGCTTTTCTTTACCTGGAGAACCTGACAAAAGATTGACAAGGGTTTTTCCTATTCCGGAATCAGTGCGAAGCTTAAATGGCTGCTAACCATGAGATTGGCTGGCGAAGTTGGTTGACCACTCCCCCCCCCCCGGAAATTTGTGCGTATAGCTTCAAATATCGAGGTAAAAATCGAATAAAAATCGAATAAAAAAGCGCTTTAAGGTGCCAAAAAAAAACAGTACCAAAAAGGGCACTGCTGTTGGTAGGAGATTGGTTCTCCTGTAGGCACGGAGATCTCCAAAAAGGGTGATGCACTGCCGTTGATCAACGTACGGTTTATTCTCTGATGCATGAGGGCCCAAGATTGGCCCTCGTGGATGTATCTAGGTGAGAGGGCTATATACAGTAGGGAGGCACGTGCCGAGGCACGTGGGCTGGCGGGTTGGGCCAGCCACGTGATCATGTGGCTCGTATCGTGGCGCCTCGTCAGCGCTCGGTGGCTTTGCACCGCCGGGCGCCTGATCGCCTCTCAATCCTAATTGGCCGGAGTCACGCGCTGGTATTCACGGCTCAACAACTGCTGAACCATGATTTCCAGCGCGCGATTCCGGCCAATGGATTCGGAGGCGATCGGGCGCTCGGTAGAACAGATCCACTGAGCGCCGGCAAGGCGCCACGCGCCGAGCCACGTGATCGCTGGAGGCTGCCTTAGGCAGTCAACACGCACATGGGCAGGCACGTAGCCCTGGCCTGTATCTATAGATCACCATATCACGCATCACAGCAAGGGCTGGTCTCCGGCCCTCATGCATCATATAACAGACCGTAAGTTGATTAAAGTCTGCGCATCACCACTCTTTTGGAGAGCTCCGAGCCTACAAGAGTACCTGCTCTTACCAATAGGTGCCAAAAAAAACGAGAAGACACCCCACAAAAAAATAAATCCGACCAATCAGAAGCTTACAAGATACCGCATTATCTAAATGCTGCCAACCCTGCAGATACCTCTAGTGGCTTTGGCCCGTGCCCGCCCCAGCTAGCCGCTTGTGGTACTTGCTTCCGTTGCCCAAAAATGGGACTTGCAAAATTGTTTTCCATACCAAAACCAGTTTTCCCACCCACCTACGTCACAAACTAACACGCGATTCAATCCCTCGCACTATTTTTTTATATTTTTTTTTTTTTTTTAAAAAAAAAGTTCGCGGCGAAAGGGAAAAAATAACTGCAGAGTGAAGCCCCTTTTTGGTATCGAGGTGGGTGACTTTGTGGGGACGAAGAATTTGTGAGTGCCATTTCAACGGACTACTGGAGCACGCACTAAAGCGCTGATAAAGATTGGGTTCATCCCCGTCGCTCTAGGGAAAAGGCTGTCTCAACACCCATCGCCGACTTGAGCAAGAACCCGTTGATCATCGCATCTGTTTCTATTATCATGAGACGAACCTCGCCGGCCCGAGGCAGCAACAAGTTTATCTCAGCACCCAGAAAAAAGTCTAGTACAAAAATACACACAGCGTACACCTGCCGAGCCACCCGCCTAGCTCCAGTCAGGAAAGAACATTATTGGGGGTTCTGGCGTCGTCTCCCCCGGATCTGCAGCGGGATCTTCAACGGTCGAGCTAGGACATATTAGCTGACTCGCCGCCGCCTGGTAGCTTTGGCCCCAAGCCTGCCCCAAGGAGGCGCCGTCGTCGCCTGCCACGTTTTGCGGCGCCATGAGATGATGCATTTGTTCAGCATCCAGGGGGAGCCCCTCGAATAGAGGCATGGCCACCATGGCGCCCCAGTGGGCCTCGCTCTGGGGCGAAAGTTGCGGCCTAAAAAGCCCCGTCTCTGCAAGCTGCCGGTGCAGCTGCGCGTTTTCCATTCCGACCCCGTAACCGCCAAATTCTCGTCCTAGGCCCTCGGGCGTGGTGCCGTAGTCCGGGCCCGGCTGACTCTCGTGCGTCGTCGGCACCTCGACCGTCTCGGCGGACGCTACCGTTATTGTTGTTGTTGTGGTTGTTGTTCCCGGCCCCTGGGCGGGATCAGCCGGCAGCCAGCCACCGTCGGTCGCAAGATCGCTCAAGCTTTCCCAGACGTGCCACTGGCCCGTGTCGAGTGGCACTTGGGTAGTAGCTATTACCGGCACCAGAGCGTCCGGCCTAGCGTCCGCACCGGTCGGTCCTGCAACCAAGGTCGCGGCGACAACGGTGTGGGAGCTTGAAGCGGCGGTCCTGGTGGCAACAACGGCAACAGTGGCCGCAGTGGTGGAATCGGCAGTGGGCGTGGTCGGCTCGTTTTCCAAGCGCGAAGAGGCGTCCGCCTCGACCGTGGCTTCCTTTTTGTTATTCTGCTTTCTTTGCTTCCTGTTTTTCGGGGTCGACTCCGTCTCCTGCGTTCCAGTGCAACATGGGGGCTGTAGCTCATCGGCTGGTTAGCGGGCTGAAATCCCAGAGAAAGGTTCTAGCTAGAGAGCGAGATGTGGATTTGTTCCATACAGGCCTCACGTCTTGAGCGACGCGCAGGAACTCATCGATGGATGGCGAGGGCGTGCGGGTCACGCGTTCTTCGAGCGCTGCCGTGATCTCTCGTCTCTTGTAGCGTGTTTTTGCTGCTGCTCTTGCGGTTGGCTCCCCATCCAAGGAGCATTCCGACTCGGATGCAGTGTTGTTCGGCGGAGGGGAGCGGTTGGTGTGGCCGCTGGCCTGGTTGCTTCGTTTGCGCTTTGTTCCGGCTAGAGTCGGTTGGTGCTGGGCGGTGTCCTGCACCACGGTGGCCCCTGCACCATGCCTTGCTGCGTCTAGCGGTCGTCGGGGAACTGCATTTGCGCTTGTTTGTTGACGGCTCAAATTCGATGTGTCTCGTGTCATCTTTTGGTACCTTTTGCGAGCTGCAAGACCGACCTTTCTCGAATCTTGGCAGAGTAAATTCAAAGACAAGAACAAAAAGATTGGAACGGCGACTTTGCATGGGCATAATATATGTGCGCAGCTCATGGGGTATGAAGGCCAAAAACATTTGTTGCGAATCCCATGGGCCAGACAAACGGCCTGATCTGTTTGGAAAAGAACGGCCAGGGTGGGTTGAGAGGGTCCCGATGGTGACGGGGGGGCGAGATCTTCGAGATCGATCGGGCCAGGGCGGTTTCCGGGGCTGTCAGAAGGGCTGGACGAATCCTAGTTTTTTTGGTTCTTTTTTCGGACCAACCGATTGGGGGACCGCCAAGAGAAACCGGTGCAATGAGTAGAGGAGGTTTGGGGCGGCAAAAGCAACCAACCAGCCCAGCCATGGGCACCGCCCCGAAAACAACGACAGGTAAGGGGAGCAGGAGCAAAATGGCAACCAAGCCAAAGGGACCCACAGCCTTGAAGCACCGAGGCTGCGCAGTATCGAGACCGGTGTGCATCTTACATCTGTCACGCCAGGCATTACATGGAGCGACCCATCAGGGGGCGCCCCCGAGGCAGAAAAAAACACACAAATCTTGCATTCGCCACCCATTCTCAACTTTTGTGTTCCGTGGTTCCAAATCCGGAGCGCTGAAGGCAAACCCCAGCTCATTGTAGCGCGGGTGCTACGACAAACAAGATGGCGAGTGTGAGAGGAAAAGAAAAGGGGGAGGAGAGGAGAGGGGGCTGACACGGAGTAGTGGCGTCGGCGCGTGTCGTCTGGGCACGAGGACAGGCTATCTCTTTTGGCTGTCCTGGGGCTGCTTGCCGGCCTCGCCACTGGGGGTCGGCGGTGTCTCCTTGCCCTTGAATTTGGTGAGCACGCCCTCCATCCACTGCTGGATCTCCCTCTCCGACTCCTCGTCCGTCATGCCGGCGGCCTCGCCCATGATCTGCTTTCTGGCACGGTCGCGCAGCTCGTCGACCGACGAGATGTCAAACGCCCACGAGAGCCCGCCCGTCATCATGATGGCGAAGCTGAAGACGTTGAGCGTGGCCAGCCCCAGCGCCTGGACGGCGATCATGCCGCCGTCGGCTTCCGGGTCCTTAGCCGCCGCCGCGCCGCCGCCGCTGCCGCCGGCAGGCCTCTGGTAGGTGGACGGGTGGAAGAGCTTGGGCGCGGAGGCGATTTGCTTGCGCGCGATGGCGCGGCGCGTGATGGCCGTGGACCAGAACAGGAAGCCGGCGCCGGCGAAGAACCACCCCAACTGCTTGAGCGACCGCGGCGAGAGCGCCGAGTTGGCCTCGCGGTCGTGCTGCTGCAGCCTCTGCAGCTGGTCCTGCCGCCGCAGCCGCTCCAGCTGAGTCTCGGCGGCGCTCGGGCCCGGGGCTGGAGGAGGAGGAGGAGGAGGAGGAGGGGGACCGGCGGCCGCCGACGGGGCCGCGTCCTTTGCGGGCGGCTTGCTGGAGGAAAACCACGAGAACATTGTGGCGCGTCGCGGGGTTGGCTCTCTGCTGGGCGGGCCGACGGCGTTCTCACGAGAGGGGGAGGCCTCCGCTTCGGCTGTCTGAAGCTGGCTAAGCCGCGCTGGCTCGCTGGCGGTAGTGAGGGAGGGGGAGGTTCGGGCGGCTGCGTTGCTCGGGCGCGAAGCTCCAGTCCAGACACGGGCCAGGCCAAAGTGCCGACAGAGCAATGTTTCAATGGGGGTTTTGTGCCCTTTCCATGTTAGGTGCATACAAAAGTGGATCTTTCGGGCCGGCGGATTTTTTGGTGGTGCGGGGGAAGCCGCCGACCACGCGAGTCATGCAATGGAGTCCGTCGGCAGGCGCAAATAACATCATTTTCATTCAACGACCCTGTTGTACCCCAACGTAACGCTAGCCTGAAAGCTGGGATATCTCTATACGCTATGCAACCATTAAAAAAAGACAAACCCGGGGAGGGGTAAAAACAAAAGAAATCAGAAACATAAATGCAAAAAGACAAAAAAAAATTCAAGAAAACAAAACAAACAAGAAAAAAAAACAAAGAGACGCGCATCATCCCTTTTGAGTATTACCCCTCCTGCGACGTGTCTCGATCATGACGACCAGGTACTTCTTGATCTCGGGGAACTGGTGCGGGTTCAGCTCGATGCGGCGATACGTCGGCTGTCCATCCATGACAAAGGTAGTGGCGAACTGCTCCAGGTCCTGGTCGAACACGGATCGGATCTCACTGCACCACTGATACGACGAGACCAGCCAGTTAGTTAATCAGTCGGGCCTAGCGGTTGCATATGGCCAGGCGGGCAGGAGAGGGGGAAGTGCTCACCTCGCCAGCGTCCCTCGGCCAGACCATGGTGCAGACGACGGCAAAGATGCGCCCGCACCACCTCAGGTGGGCCGCCCTTGCCCTCCGGCGGCCCATGGGGCCGGGCGTGTGGCCGTTGAACTCGCGCCTGTCCACCGTCGGCTTCCACTGGTCGATGATCTCGCGCACGTAGCCCGTGAGGTTGACCAGGTCGAACTCGAAGTCGTCGGGCACGGCCGGGCTGGCGGCGGTGTCGGGGTCCTCGTCGGCGGCCAGCAGGCGGCACTGCAGGTCCAGGACGGCCCCGAGGGCGTCGGCGATGAGGCGGGTCGAGGCGGCGCACAGGTCCCTGACGGCGCGGATCTCCTTGCGGTAGCGGGGGTTCCTGTTGCCCTCGAGGAAGTCGTTCTCGGCCGGCATCTGCTCGTGGCTGTGGTAGAAGGCCAGCTCGGCCTCGACGCGGCTCGGCTGGTCGAGGGAGTCGAGGGCGTCGAGGGCGTCGATGGCGGGCTCGCCCAGCAGCCACGACAGCGCCTCAAGCGCCTCGGCCCTGGTGGGGTCACGTCTCTTGAGGTTGGGTTGCAGGGCGTCGTGGTGCAGGGCGCTGCATTTCCGGTACAGGAGCTTGCCCGTGAACGCGGCCGCTTCTTCCAGCGTAGTGAAGTTCATGTTTGCCTCGTGCAGATGCGCGTTGCCGATACGGTAGGGCTGGGAGCTGAGAGCTGAGAGCTGGAAGCTGGAAGCAAAGCCGCGGGCCGCAAAGGGAAGGGATGGGAAATGGGCTCGAGGCATGCAGGCGTGTAGGCGTGTTTCTGGGTGGGCGCGTGCCGCCGATCAGCAGCAGCACGACATGGCCTTGTTCCAGTCGGGGGAGAGGTGCTGCCCTTTGTGGCACTCGAGGCACGGCCGGCGCCAAGGCGTGGCAGCGAGCAAAGAACGGCATTGCATGAGAAGCCCAGAAATGCCCAAGGCGCCCGCCCGCCCGCCCTGGCGGCCTGGTTGGCTGGCTGGCGCCGTCGAGGGC
>PYSQ01000695.1:0-11881 GCA_003049435.1 Nakataea oryzae | reverse complement strand
CTCCCAAAACGGATCAAAAGAAGCAGATTGGCGATGAGCTTTGTCGTATGAAGAATCGTTTGCTCGAGCGCCCGGGCTGCCTTTGCCGGGGCTTGCGGGACCTTGGCTGCCAGAATGAGCGGGCAAGTCTAGCCCATCTGGGTGCTGTAGGGCCTGGACAAACAGTTATCCAGTTCTGCTGCGTGAGCTCTCCATCCGCTCGGGGTCCGGTAGCAAGGGACGTTGGAGCCGCGGCGACGGGCGGCGATGAGAAAAAAGAAAGCGAGTGGGACCGCGAGGGTATGCATCACACAGCACCAGCTAGTCTAGCTAGTAAACGCCGCGCGACTGGCCGGGTAAAAAGGGGACTTCTGCCGGCATACACGGACGGAGCTTAGCTACTTGGAGGGTCACACCAGCGGGGACCCGGAACCATGGTCCATGGCTTGCAGCGACTCCTTTTGTGCCGATCCCCGACATCTTCCACCCGAACCTGTGGGCCAGAGACCCAATAGGGATGAGCTCAAGGCCTCCTGCAGCGGCGATACACAGACGATGCTTCAGGGGAAGGCTAGGTCCGAGCCGTGCTCGGAATTGGAATGAGGCCTACCACCAGTTAAAAGCAATAGCACTTGCTATTTCCTTTTTTGCCATGCCTGTTTAAATCTTTGTAGCCTGCCACAAAGCTACAAGCGTTTTCCCACTTGCAGCAGCCTGGGAGCCCACAGTCCCTCAAAATGGACCACTTCGTCGACGGAAAAGACTGCATGGTAAGCAGTCTGCTGTAGCTGGCCCCTCATACATACTTGCTCATATTTGTGTACCTGACAGTACCTGTCAGATATCCGAGTGAATCCTGCTCTTCCTCGCGTACGTGTTCGTCGCCCTGCGCGTCTACACCCGCCTCTTCCGCCTGCGCCAGCGGCTGGACCTGTCGGACTGGCTGCTCCTGGCCTCGGCCCTCATCGCCCTCGGGCTCATCATCTGTGACACCCTGACGTACCAGATGGGCGTCCTGGACGACTACGAGACCTCCGAGGCCCTCTCCAAGATCTCGTTCGCGTCAGACTGCTTTTACGACTTTGGCATGGGCTTCCCCAAGCTGAGCATGCTGGCTTTTTACTGGGCGTCGCTGCACAACAGCATCGGTCCGGGAATGCGCAGGCTTATCCTGGGGGTAGCGGCCTTTGTCTGCGCCTGCTACCTCGCCATCCTGTTCGGCGATACCTTCTTTTGCGGCGGCGACGTGTCGGTGCAGTGGTCTCAGGAGGAAGGCGCCTGCAGCGTCTTTTACGCGCCCGAGCCCTTCATTGTCAACTTTACCCTCAACTTGGCGTGCTATCTTGCTGGTAAGTGATGCCGGGCGGTCTGTGGCCCTTTGTAGTAGCTGACAAGAAAGGGTGGTGTCTGCATCAGTTTACGCGATCCCTCTCTTTCTGCTTGCTGAAGGCACCCTGAAGCGCTCTACCGGCCTCGTCGTCACGTTTGTGCTTGGCACCCTGACGATCTTTAGCACCGTCGCCCGCTTCGCCACTCTCAAGATCGGCACGGGACAGGAGAACCTTGTTTGTGAGTTGGACCTTTGGGACTTGGACGACTTGGGAGGGTTGGCCATGGAAGCAGTGTCCCCCTTTTTAACAGTCCACAATACAGATCCTCTGAGCATGGTCGAGATGGCGCTGGCCATTGTTGTGGTCTCGATGCCCGGACTAAATCCCCTTCTCCTCGCTTCCCATCGGCGAAGCGAGGCCCCTATCGGCAGGTGGTCAGACGACAGGCAGCACCGCCAAGAGGGTTACGATGGGGGAAAATAAAGATGCCTTGCATGTCACATCCTGATTACCGATCACCACTACGCGGTGGCGGCCAACATGGCGGCCTTCCTCTGCAATTTTAGCGGCTCTGTCAGCTACGTCTGCACCAAGGGGCTCATCAGCGACCAGATCCGGGGCTCCGTCACCAACGTCTGGCGGCGAGGGCAATGCGAGCTGGTCCAACTGGGGAAACGAGGTTTCCATCGGATACCACAGCGTCGACTGGGACAGACAACTTTGCGGCAGGAGCCACTAAGAGACCAGGGAATACTGGAGGGTGTTTTTCTGGGAGGGCGGGATGATATTGGGCGTTTTCGACATTTCGGGGGGGGACTGACGTTTGTGGGGAACACATGAGGTCTGAGGAACTCCCCTTAACCCAACGTGGGCTTTTCTTCTTACCTTGATTTCTTGCACAGTTTTTCAACACGATATAAAGAGCGATGGCCAAGCTACAGTAAAAATATATAGGATCCCGGCCTGATCCGGAAAGAACACAATCGCCGAAGAAATCGGCTGACTTTCCCTGCCTGAGCAGAAAGGAAAAAGGGGTGCCACATGATCTGGTACGCCATGGAGCCGCATGCAAAAGTTGGTGTCGGCCGTTTTGGTTCCAGAACTGCGTACCAAGGAAACCAGCAAGCCCCGACTAGTAAAATCACCCGGCTGGATGGCGCGAATGATTGGTCTCCAAGCGTCGGGGGCTTCCCTTTCCTCCAAGAAGCCGTAGTGCATGGATCAGGGGCGCTCGCCGCTTCTATTGTAGGAAGCACCCGTATGCCTCTGCTGCGCGGCCTCTTTGCCAGACCAAGTACCTGCCTCAGCACAGGAATAGCACACTCCGCCACGTCGGAACCTGGAGGTTTTCTTTTTGGTCGAGAAGGAAACGCAGGTCTGTCGTAGACGGCAGCATGAGAAAATCCAGGCACGTTACACATAAAATCCTTAAAACAGGCAGGCAGGGTCGGCAGTCAAATGGTAAAAGCCCAGGATTTTCCAGCTCGGCGCGCTCCTGGGTCATGTCTCAGGTTCCATATGGCATGGTGGTTGCTGCTTGTGCCGGGCTGGTGAACCTTTTGCGAGAGCGCTCTCTGATGGCGCTGCGACGACCATCAGAATGTTGATCCTATGAACGCTAGGGCGAGGGAGGAGAGGGATATAGGTAATTACTACCTATACCGAGCCGGGTAGTTCGGCAGTTGACTGTTCCCACACAGCTGCATTTAGACAGGAACTTGACCTATCAGGAGGCGAGTGGGTGCAAAACGCCTTGCAGGAACCCTTGCTGGTGTGTGCTTACATGCATGTGTAACCCATGAAAATTCAGATAATACTTTGCTGGCCAGTTGTGGCTGGTGGCTTCGCCAATAAGCCTCTTCTAGCCAAGTTCTTCCAAGTCTCTTGGCTCTTGCTCTGGGCCCAGGGATCAAGTGGTAAACACCGAAGAGTGTGGTTTGGGAATTTCCTAGTCAGCATTCAGCCCTACGTGCAAAGTCAGCATAGGATAGGGAGACAGAGGTTGGCCTCCGAAACGCGCTATAGGACTCTGTTGCTCTTGAGTATAAGACCGTAGGCTTTGCAGCCAAAAAAAGCGTCAGGTTTGTTCTCCTCCATTATCATCACCTTCACCAACGCCCATAGCACTACCTCGACAACCGACCAAAAAAAAACACGCCTACACCCATCCCGCCCTCTTCAACAAAGCTCGCCTCATCCCACAGCGCACACCGGCCTACCCGCCCAAATACACACATATACACACATACATATACACACACGCACACACACATACACACTGACACTGCAGAACCCAATTCAGCTAACATGCTCTTCGACTTCAAGGCCGTCGTTCTCTACGGTCTCTTGGCCGGGGCCCTCGCCCTCCCGGCTCCTCCGGCCCCTGATGGCCGTCTGGAAACCCGCACCAGCAGAAAGAAGCTCCCAGCCTGCGTCTCTAACGAGACGCCGCTGGCCTTGCCCAATGCAAATGCCCCCGGTGGAAGAAAGGGAGGAGTGTCGGACAAGTGGCTGGGCTTTTACCGTGACCAGGTTCGCCGTCGCCCCTGCACGCCGGTCAAGCTTGACCCTACTGCGGACAACACGAAGAATAAGGGGCCTGCCGCCGATCCTGCCGCGTCCTCCGGGGGGTCGACGGTATCATCGCCAGGCCAACAACAGGCGCCGCCGCCGCCGCCGCCGCCGCCACCGCAGCAGCCGACAGAGGTACTCGAAAAGAGGAGGAAGAAGTCTACGGGAAAAAAGATCGGGGACTTCTTCAAGGGAGTCGTGCATGGGGCTGCGAAAGCGGTTGGCACGGTGGCGAACGGAGTGGTGCGCGGGGCGGCCGGGGCGGCTCAGAAGGGGGTCGGCGATGCGGTGGGCGGGTGGTTCAAAGGGCTATTCGGTCGCTAGGTAAGGTTTCCAGCGGAGAATAGGTCTATAGTTTCTTTTTACTAGCAAGGTAGGTACATTATCTGCAGGGGGTCGGCGAGAACGGCCGTGACGGTGCTGTTTTTCTCATGGCTAGGAGCCTGTTGATAGAGAACGTCTTCGTTTGCTTGGAGGTCATAACACGCACCACTGCTCACGTGCAAAGTATTTGTGCTGCTGATGCGCTGTGTGGGTGCGCCGGTGACAGGGGCTTATGTCACTCAACAGCGTGACCAGCAGCACGTCGCGCATCTCCAACGGATGGATGGTGGCCTTTTTTCCGTCTTGCATCTTGCATCTTGCATCGCCGTAAGGCTGCCCGTTGAGACCACTGACTCTTTGCGCAGCATAATCCAAGGCGCGCAGGGTTCTGCAAGGAGATCAGGGGCGGTCGCAGAGGGAGGAAACCCCGATCCGGTGCATTTCCGGCTCACGGGAGTGGTTGATTGTGTTTGAACATCTTCAGACGACGTCTTGTCATGTTGGATTGATAAGACGTGGGCAGCCGCTTGGCTTGGCGCGAGGGCATGCCTTTTATGTTTCTGCCCTGAGCAGACATTGGTGGGCCGTGCGTGCAGCGGCTCCTCTTTTAATGTCACCAGGCCGCGCCCACCTGCTAGGCCCATTGGCCCAGGCCCTGCCTGGGTGCACTGACAAAACGGGCCAAGCCCCTGCGAGCGAGCCGCCCCCCAGCCTAACTGGCTGACTGGCCGCGCGCTGCTGCTGGGCTGGCAGGGGTCGATGCCTGGCGACGGCGCCCGCGGGAGACTTGGATCCTGAGACGCCGACGTGGATCGGAGGCTTCGGGCTCGTGGCGCCCGGGAGTTTCTTAAACTCGCCCCATCCCCGCGGCTGCCAGACGCTGACCGCCCGCAGCTGCTGCAAGCGACTGCCCGAACCCAATCGGAAATTTGACGGCCGACCCGACCTGGCTTTCCCTTCACCCGCCAGCCCTCATTTCTTTGCCTGTGCTGAGGAGCCGAGTCTCCATCCGTCCACAGCCTGCCCCAGCCGTCGCTCCATCCTTCCAAAGACACGTCCACGGTGGAAGTGGAGCTGCAGAGCGAGCAAGCACAGCTGACGCATGGACCGTTGACGCCATGGATCAGTTCGCAACTCCCAATCCCAACGCCCCCAGCAGCGCTGGTGATGGCAGCGCCAGTGGCGCCTCCCAGGGCCCGCAGGCCAAGATGACATACGCTTGCGAGAGCTGCCGTGCCGCAAAGGTCAAGTGCACTTCGAGTAGACAGCCGGGCATCTGCCGCAGGTAGGTGCTTGCAGGCTCACTGGGCGTGGGCCCAGTCTCGGCCCCATCTCGCTGGCCTCGAGCTTTGCGATACCACCCATGTGCTATCAAGCAGACCTTTAGAGCCTGCTGACTTATTCCCAACCGTCAACCTATTGCCACAAAAAAAATAGATGCTTAGAATCAAAGCGAGAATGCGTCTTCAAGACCGGTCCACGGACCAGGCGCCCCAGGTTGTCCAAGCAGTGCGTTGCCCCCCAGGATTCGTTCAGACGACGGGCCCCATCCCCAGCACTTTCATATATGCCCATCTTGACAGATGGGCGGTTCTGGGGACATGCGTGCACGTGCACGTGCAAGTTCTCTATCAGTTGTGCTGACATGAACCCCCCTCTCCTCGGGCGGCCACCCAACAGAATATCAGCAGCAGAGAGGCCGCCACCGCCGCCAGGACCCTCCAAAACCTTCACCATCGACGTCCCCCTGCCCAAGGAGGAGCACGTAGAGGACCCGCTGGCCATACTCCGGGACTCGCACGAGGCCTTCATCGACCGCTTCATGCCGTCTCCGCCTTTTGACGGCGACTTCTTCGACGACGCGGACAGCGTCCTGGCCGGTGGCACCGGCGGGAGCAGCACCCGCACCACCTCGGCAACCACCCCTTCGTCGACGGGCTACAGCGCTGCCGCCACCACCGTCGCCACCTCGGCGAGGACGAGCATGGAGCCCGCGTCCCCGATCTCGCTGGGACTCCGCCGCCCGCAGTTCAACCTCGACAGCGCCGCCGCGCTGCTGGCTGCCTTCCGCCGCGGCATGGACCCTTATTTCCCCGTCGCGGCCATCTCCGAGCACGACACCGTGCCCGGCCTGGCCCGTGAGCGCCCCTTTGTGCTCCTGGCCGTCCTGGCCGCCGCCAGCGGGGCCCGAGTCGCCCTGCGCGGCGGCAGGGGCAGCCTCTATGACGAGGAGTTCCGCAAGATCCTCGGCCTAAAGTTTGTGGCCGGTGGAGAGCGGAGCGTCGAGCTGCTGGTCGGGTTGCTGGTTTATTGTGCTTGGTGAGTCTGGACAACGCGGCTGGTCTGGGATACTCGCATATCCTTGGGGAATAACAAAGGGAGGATCGAAGGATTACGAAACTGACCTTTTTTTGGGGCGCTCAGGTATCCGGTTCATCTGCGGCCGAAAAGCAAGCAGTCCTCGCAGTACATGCGCATGGCTGTCGACCTCGTTCAGGACTTGGAACTGGATCAGCCCGAGGGCTTCGAGCAGGCATGCCTCACTGGCGAAGAACGCCTTCAGGCCATCAGGGCTTATCTCTGTTGCTACTATCTAGTGGTGGCGTACGTTCTTTTTTCCCCGACCCCAACCCGCTAGCCACGGAGATGGACTAACCCTTGATGCGAATCATCTAATTATTCTCTAGCCGGTCAATGACATACACCCAGCGCCCGGGATCGCTTCAATTCACCGCATGGACGGCAACGTGCTGCGATATTCTCGAACGCGAGGGCACCCTGGCCGGAGACCAGGTTCTGCCCTGGCTGGTGCGCAACCAGCACCTCGTCGAAGAGACGGCCAGCTTGACCATGGCCCAGGACAAGGGGCAACGCTCCCAGTATCAGGTTGAGACGATGCTAAGGGGTCTCGAGGGCCAGTTCCGCGAGTGGAGAAGCAGAATTCCCGAGGAAGTCGCAAAGACGCGTATGTTGTTGACCAGTTCACCCATGATTTCTTGCATCTGGCTAACACATAGATTTGCTCCTAGACGTCATGACCGTCTCGTCCATTTCGACCGAGGTCTATCTCTACACCGCACATCTCTGGAAGCCCTCGTGCTTGAAACCCCAGCGTCTAGGCGCACCACCGGACCCAAACCAGGATCCCGTGAGAATCGCCCTGGCCTTGCCCTCGCTCCGCAAATTTCTCGAGTTCCTAGCCAGCATCACCCAGAACGATACGCCGCAGTCGTCACCGCAGTTCATGGTGCCATTTCTCTCGGGGTCGGCGACGGTGCCCCCGCACCCTTCCTCGGCAATGCATCCCGACAGCGGTGGCGGCGACTCGCTGACGGCGCCTGACGAGGAGTTTGCAAACTTCAGCACCATCGAGTGGGGCCGCGCCGTCTTCATCGTCATCATCTGCTTCCGGCTGTCCTTCGACATGCCCTCCTGCCCGCTCTGGGACGGGGCGCGCGGCCGCAACGAACTCGAACTGGGCCGGTTCCTGCTCGAGATATGCGGCGACTGTGACGACTTTTACGACGCGATTGCCGCCGGCGGCAGCGCACACAACAAAGAGAACAGCAACGGCAATAACAACAACGTCAATCACAGCAACAACGCCAACCTGCAGATGAACATCGTCTGCGCGACCAAGATCGTCTTCAGCGTCCTCAAGAGGAAGTTCGACAGGCGCGTCGCGCAGCTGCCGTCTGCCAGGCCGGCCCTGGACAACACGCAGATGCCGACAACGCCCGACGTCATGTCCATGATGCTCGGCGGCTTCGCCAGCGGCGGCGGCGGCGGCGGCGGTGGTGGTGGTGGTAATGGTGGCTTCTTTGGCGGCAGCAGCAGTCCTCACGCGGCGGTCGCGGCGGCCATGACGTCGGACATGCGGGTCGGGATGGACAAGTCGATGCGCGGCTGCCCCATGCTGGACGGCTCGCTCGAAAACTTCTTCCCCATATGGGGCGGCAGCAGCGCCGCTCCCGCAGTGCCTGGCGCTCCTGCTCCTGCCGCTGCCGCCGTGAACATGATGGGCGATGGGAGCGGCGGGGCAGCAGGGAATCTCATGGCTGGTCTTGACGGCAGCTCGCAGGCGGCCATGTACCAGGACCTCTGGGCGACAATGACCAACGGGTGGAGCCACGACGGACAGGATCAGATGACGTTTTGATCGTCTTGTTCACTTTTTCTTTTTCTTTTTCCCGGTTGGCACAACACCGTGGCTTGAGCCACTCTGATGTTTCTAGGTTTCATGCATGCCAGATATACCCACTCCGTCACCCACTCCATGTCCCAGCAACATGTTCCCCGAAGTGCAGCCCGCCAATCTCCGTTTGTCTGCCCGCCCCCCAGACTCGCTGTCTATCAGATGTCAATCGGAACAGATGGGTTTCATGTCGCCCTCATCGCCGCCCCCACAAGGCGGGCCAGAAACGCAGGCCCGGGACCCTGTAGCGGAGCTGACATGGCTGATGTGCCGCAGCCAGGGTCAGGGTTCAGGGGGTGGCGGCGGCGCCAAGCCCACCCCACAGACGATGGGCCACGCTCCGATAGCGGGGCAACGTCCTTTGGTGGGTTGGCGGGGCCACGCGAGCTGCGATGACGGAGCGAGGGACCTCGAGCTCTGGGCTTGACAGCACTGAGCTTTTTGCGCCCCTGTTTTTTTTTTTTTCTTTTTTTTTGGCGGGCGCCTTGCAAAACACCAAACACCAAGGGTTGAGTCACCAGTCAGAGGAGAACAGCACCGGCCAGAACGCTGTGCCATTGACCAGAGCAGCGGCCTCTCTACCTGCCCGAGAGCCTGTTCCCTGCTCCCACGAGCCAATCGCTACAAGTCGAAGCACCATGGCGCCAGAGTTCCCGGTCAAGAAGTGCGGTGCGTGAATGCAAAATCGCGGCCCTGCGCAGCACCGAAACAACCAACCAAGCCTGTCCGGGGCCAATTGGTGCTCGCGGCCATGACGGCACCGGCCGGCAGCCATGAGACAGAGCCGCTGACCCCTCCATCTCGTCCCCTCCAGGCGTGCTCGGCGCGACGGGCTCGGTGGGCCAGCGCTTCATCCTCCTGCTGCAGCAGCACCCGTCGTTCGTGCTGGCGGCCGTGGGCGCGTCGTCGCGCTCGGCGGGCAAGAAGTACCGCGACGCCGTGCGCTGGAAGCAGTCGACGCCCATGACGGCCACCATCGGCGACCTGGTGGTGCGCGAGTGCCGCCCGGAGCTCTTTGCCGACTGCGACGTGGTCTTCTCGGGGCTCGACTCGGACGTGGCCGGCGAGGCCGAGGTGGCCTTCCGGGACGCCGACATACCCGTCTTCTCCAACGCCAAGAACCACCGCCGCGACCCCATCGTGCCGCTCGTCGTGCCCACGGTCAACCTGCCGCACCTGTCGCTGATCCCGCACCAGCGCAAGACGCACGGCCTCACGAGGGGCTTCCTGGTCTGCAACAGCAACTGCGCCGTCATCGGCCTCGTCATCCCCTTCGCCGCCCTCCAGGCCCGCTTCGGCCCCGTCGACTGCGCCTCGGTCGTGACCATGCAGGCCGTCTCGGGCGCCGGCTACCCGGGCGTGTCTTCCATGGACATGATCGACAACGTCGTGCCCTTCATCAAGGGCGAGGAGGACAAGCTCGAGACCGAGGCGCGCAAGATCCTCGGCGGCGTGGCCGCCGACGCCACCACCTTTGAGGAGCAGTCGGCCCTGCGCGTCAGCGCCGCCTGCAACCGCGTCCCCGTGCTCGACGGCCACACGGCCTGCGTCTCGCTCCGCTTCGTCAACAGGCCGCCGCCTGCGGCCGAGGCCGTCAAGGCCGCCCTGGCCTCGTACGTCTCCGAGGCCGAGTCGCTGGGCTGCCCCTCGGCCCCCACGCCCTCCATCATGGTCTTTGAGGACGACGACAGGCCCCAGCCCAGGCTGGACCGCGACCTGTCCAGGGGCTACACCGTCAGCGTCGGCCGCGTGCGCGAGGACGAGAGCGGCATATTCGACATCAAGTTTGTCGCCCTGAGCCACAACAGTGAGTCTTTATCTTTTTGCCCACGCCCCGATCTTCTTTTTTGACACCCCCTCCCCCTCTCGTCTCTTTTGTTACATGCACGTCTCCCTCCCTCCCTCCTCCGTGCCCTACAGTATGATGTGTTGCCGTTCTGCTCTCGCGTCTCACGGCAGAGACCTCCGTTTTCCATGTGCTGACCATCTCTTCCTCCGCCCGTGTCTAGCCGTCATTGGAGCAGCGGGATCCTCGATCCTGAATGCCGAAGCCGCGGTCCTGAAGGGCTACCTGTGATGCGCACGTGGGAGGGCGTAAACCTCTCTCTGGGATTCAAAAGGAGGGGTAAAAAGAACATGGCCAGGAGGGCGAGAGGCCGAGGATTCAAGGATGGCCTGACTGGAATCGCATTGTCTGGCTATCTGGTTTCTTACATTTTTGTCGCATTTGGACGGTGTCACCGCGGATTTGAAAACTGTGTATGTCTTGTGGGGAATTTCAACCAAAAGAACAGAAAATAGACACGTGTCCAAGGGCTGTGTTCGTATCCTGCCTGGCCGAGTTGTACATACACCCAATGTGACTCAAGAGAGGGAGAGAGGGGGGTGTATGCTTTGGATGGTCCCGGCACCCGAGCGTTACACTGCTTCTCTCCATCATGCTCGTGTTCCATGGACTTGTTCCCGGTGTACACGATCGCCCCAGCCCTCTTTTGGGGCATATCCAAGGCTGGAAAATGGACAACACCCCCCGAGTCAGACGGCGAGGGTATATTCATCACTCTCGTCTTCCCTTCTTTGCTTCTCCGGCGCCATGCCAGAACTCGCTTCCCGGATAATGGGACGCATATGGCCCGTGAGCGAATTCCAGATCGGTGTCACAAATTCATATATCTCGGGAGCTACAACAAAGTAATACTCGGTTGGACAGACCCCATTCGTGTTGTCCAGCATCTTTGTAGAGGGGAGGGTCCATCTCACAATGTTCAAGGCGCAGTACGCCCTCGTTTTTCCAGCATCACACTCTTGTGTTGATCGGTCGATCCTAGAGATGGCGAGATCAAGCGAGTTATCGCGTCTCGGCGAGGGCATATCAAGAGCAGGTTTGCTGCATCTCCGGGTCTCTGGCAACTGGGGCGTTTTAAGCATATCGTCCTGCCGCATCGAGCGCACGTGCTCACTGGGCAATTCCCCTGCCCGCACCCACAGCCGCTGCGGCTTTGTCGTGGCGACGCAAGTCGTGCAAAGCGGACGAACTCCTTCCTTCCCGGGTCACATGTTGTGCTTGTACGACGATGGACATGGATGCCTGTGGCAAGAAGAAGAAGAAGAAGAAGAAGTACCGACGATTGGTGGTTGGTTCCGCAGTTAGGACATCATCACAGGCCCTCCCCCCCCCCTTCCCACATCAGACGTTTCTTTTTATCACCACGAAAAAAAAAAACCTGACAAGACGCCAGGCGCTAGATCGAGATCCGGGTGTCTAGTCAGCAATCGGACTGAGCGAGAAAGCCCCTCCCCACCCACAGAGCGCCACCAGTCTCCCCGATCCCTGCGGGCAAACCCCGATGCAGAGGGGGACCATGATGGGGCCCAACCTACGCGGCTCTCTCCCTCTCTCGATCCGGTCTTGGAGGGGGGAGACAGCGGCGGACGTGACGGGATACCAGAAGCGGTCCACACCCACGTACAGTCCTCCCTC
>PYSQ01000694.1:0-11961 GCA_003049435.1 Nakataea oryzae | reverse complement strand
CCGCCCAGCCTCGCTCGCGTATAGACTCGGTGCCATGCCCCTTTCCTGCTGCCGTCCACAAGGCATATGTATGGTGGTCCGTACGGGACCGAGGTATTCGGCGCGTCGTGGTCTGTGCCGCCTTGCAGCGGGGAGAAGGACGGGCGGACGATGCATCGTGGCCCCAACCCCCTCCTCTCCTCCTCCCCGGCTGGTTTCCAGCCGGAGCCATGCCCATGGACGTGACGGTATGCGTGTGCCCTCTGGCGCGCTGCAGCTACTTGGGCCTGCGGTGCAAGCGCGCGGTCTCGCTCACGCGCATTGCTTAGGCTTTTTTTTCGGGCGGCGTGAGCGATGGACACGTGGGAAGAAGGTAAAGGGGGAGACAAGAGACAGAAAGGGGAGATGGAAAGAATTCGGCCGACCTTGGGCCGAGAAATGGAAAAATAGTCGATACGCATACATGGGAGGGAGGGAATGTTCCTTGGTGTTCTTTGCCGGTTGGTCTGATAGTTCTCTGTCGATGTCGATCGAGCTTATAGACGACTTGGCTATTCTACTGTGCGTGCGCATGCGGTGCTGTGATTTGGGTTTTTGGTGCAGCAGGACCGCAAGTTTCCGAGGCACATCATCGACTCGACGGCCCTGCCTCCAGTGCGTGCCGGTGAGGATGGGGCCGGCCCAGGTGGGAGAAACTATAATGGCACACGCCGACGTGCCTTGCATCGTGGCGAGCACTCTGCCCTGGTAGGCGCTCACCTCTCCTTTCTATCTAGTCATTCATTCATGCCCGGGATTGGCACGGTGCATCAAATAGTGGGCGGGAGGCAGAGGTAGCACCTCGCAGCTGCGAGGGACGGGCACAGGGCAAGGAGAAAGGGTGCCTAGGCTAGGGATAGTGTGGACAGAGATCGAATTTTCGCGGCAGCACGACATGCCGCCTCCCGCGGGCACGGAGCCACATGGGCCCTCGGCCATCACCTTTTCGCTATCGCTAGGTGTGATGGCTAGGTGAGGCAAAAAGAGCAAAAATAAATAAAATAAAATAAACAAGGTACGCAAAGCATGTTGGTGTCACCAAGGCTAGTGGCCGCATGCCGCTGGTGCGCTGGGCACGGGCCATCGGGACGAGGCGCTAGAGTTATATTGGCCCTCTCGCCCTCTCGCTTCCCGTGTCTCTCGGCATCTCAGCATCCGCAGCCAGGCGGGAGACGGCCTGCTCTGCCGACGCCTGTGTTGCGCTCAGCCTCGATGCACGATAAGCAAAAGGCAAAACAAAAGCAGCCCGCATTGCAGTGCGCCTCCCTGCTGCGAATGAGCTGGCAGGCGCAGGCTGATACAAGCTAGGAATTATGTATAGGACCTCGGTGTCCTGGAGGTGGGACGAGGCGCGCTGGTGTGGCGCGCCAAAAGATACAAAAGCAAAGACAGCACACGCACTATTGTGACTGGGGCGACCTATTTGGCCGCGATAGTCGTTGCTAGGGCTTTGGCAAGCGTTGGGACGAGAGGCTACTCCCCAGAAAAAGCACTGCGCTGCATTCGAGATACACGCCAAGTCCCACAAAAAAATGCGACTGACAAGGAGAACTCGGATGCCGCCACAGCCAGGCGGCCGCCCGCGGATCGGCAAACAAGGCGCGGGGCTACGTAACTACTGTTTTCGCAGTTGGGTGATTGGATGGGGAGGCATGGATCGCGATGGTTGGCAGAGCATAAGCAAGACGGGAATAACCAATAAACAGCACAAAAAAAGAAAACCAAAAAAAAAGGCAAACAAAGAGAGGCAGCGTGCCCCCGCTTCGCACAAGACGGCAGGCTGCACCGAGCCAATGGCAGGTCCGTGTCCTGGTTTGTGCTCCTGCTTTATACCCCGATGGATGCCGCCAGTGAGCATGCACGATATAAATACCTGCCGAGGATAATAAGCGAGCACGACAGGGAGGGTGGTGGTGGGAGGGATTGAATGACTGATGACGAGATGCAGCAGGCTCACGACAGCGCGCGGCCACATGGAGAGCGAGACGGACATATCCGTGGAGGAATGGTGGGGCAAAAGCAATTAAAGAAAAAAGTGGCTTGTTCCGTCGCCCAAGAACATGGGTTCGAGTGGGAAGTGGCTCAATCAAATCGAGATCCAATGGGGCAAGAATGGATCAAGCCCATCAAAGAAGATGCAATCGAAACAACCGAACCAGAAAAACAAAATAAGGGAAGATGGACTAATTGGGAACCGACCGGAGCCGGCCCTCGGCAGGTGCAGAATTGGCGAAACCCAAACAAACACAGGACACACTTTGGAAGAAAGTAAATAAAAGAAAAAAAAAGAAGAGAAAAATAATAAAGCAGCACGCCAAGGCAGCGCCCACATCCAAGCACGCACATGGCACCGGCGCCGTTTTCAGGGGGAAGAGGGGCCGTCCTTTTCCGGCCCAGGCCTAGGGGGCTTTGCATTCGGGGCTAGCGTTGAAAAGGGTCGACCATCCCGCGGGCCATGCCATCCAAGTCCTCGCCTACCCCTCAGCCGGCGGCCGCCTGGCGCGCCGGGCCCTGGTCCTTGGAACGCGGGCGGAGTCTCCCTCTCTGGCGCGCTTCCGCGCTCGGTTTGTTGTTGGTTCCAGAGGGTGGCAGCGGCCATTGTTTCCTCCTGCCTCGGTGAACCTTCCTGTTCCTCCGGCCCCATCCGCCTTGTTTTTTTTTTTTTTTTTTGCCGCCGCCGCGGCTCAATCATGTCGGGTAAGAAAATGGAGACGGGGAGCAACAAAAAAATAGCTGCTGTGACGGTGTTTGGCATGCACAGTGGCGGCGGCGGCGGCAACAAGATGCGAGGGAACGAGGGGGCGGGCAATACGACGCAATACGCACGCAGCAAACGACAACAAGCCCACGGGCAAGCAGCGACAACGCAACGCCAGGAAATCACAGGCAGTCCAGTCCACGGCGATGCACGGGAAACCGGCGGAATCGGTATCGGAAAATGTACAGTCATGTAACTTGCAGCAGCGCCGTTATGCATTGCGTGGCTATTTCCTATAGAAGCCCACCTATGTGTCTACACAGCACCGTGTGTGTGGTGTGTGGTGTGGTGGCTCTGCCTCGTATGCAATGCACCCGCTGGGCAGTCGCACATTCGCAGCCGGTGGTGGTGGGTGCGACGGCCGTCTCTAATTTTTTTTTTTCACTTCTCGTTTATCCCGCCAAGCAGCTCACGAGGCACCGTCTCGGCGAGGACCAGAGTCATGAAGGGCGCCGCGGGCGGTGGCGCAAGGCCTGCACCACCACCCCGACGGCCCGACGGCTTACAGAGCGATTTCTAAGGCGAGAGGACGCATGCGCCATCTCAGGTCGACGATCTCCCCAGAAAAGGAAAAACCCAGCAGCACACAAAACACCGCGACACGGGGGGGAGAAGAGAGGGAGGGAAGAGAAAAATAAGAATGAAAAAAAGAAATTGTGAACAAAAAAACCACAAACAAAACACCACACACCACAATGCAGGCATCTGTGTGCCTGCCGTGGTATCCGCCAGACGCGGATCGACGCATTGATACCAGGCCATGACTCTCGGCGCGGCCTGCTAGCCCCGAATTCCATGTCAGGCTCGACTTTTCCGCTGGAGCGTGCAGCAGGCGTGAACCGCTAGTCTGCACCCAGGCCCAGGCGCCATCGCATCTCGGGACCCCTTGATTACCACCATCGGCCACCCCCTGGCCCCAAATGGCTGCAACCCTAAGAGCGCCTGCGAGCAAAGCACGAACCAAAGGGGCCACTAACCCACTCCACCTGAACCTGGGAATCCGGCGCGCGCACAGAGTTTTTTTTTTCTTTCTTTTTTTCCTGTCTGTCTGTCCTTGCTGCTGGGGGATCACCACCTACGGTTTGGGTAGTTTTCCAGTATGACCGAGACCGGTCCTGCATGCCATGCAGGAGGAGGGCTCCCCGCCTGCATGCACTGCTTGCTTTGTCTTCGCTACTGTCTCCCGTCTCAACCCGCCACGGTTTGTGCGGCTGGACGCTGCTATTTGCAGGAGCATCGCTGATGGATGATGCATTTCTGCACATGGCGGTTTATTAGTGCGGGTGGAGTCTTTGCTTCTCGTGCCTTGGCCTCTCCTCCCCCCCCCCTCCCTTCCCCTTCACCTCGCCTCGCCTCGTCCGGATTTGTTTGTTGATAGCCTCAGAACCCGGAAGGAATGCCCCACCCCAAGCGACATGGCGATCTCAACTTTTGAGCTGGGATCTCCTCCGTCCCTTCGCCCTCGTGATCCCTCTTTGATGGAACGTGGAGACACCGGCGTCCTTTTTTGCCCTTCACGCTTGCTCGCTTGGAGGTTCGTCCGCTTCACCTCGGGGCCTTGCACTACCCAGACCTAGTCCCCGGCTTCAGCCAGTGCACCTGGCGCCGCCCGCCATCCCAAGGCCGCCTAACTGACTTGTCTCGCCCGACGCCGTCGTTGCTTGTTGGGAGGGTTGGTCCTTGGGGGCGGTGGCTGCTTTTCTGCCCTGTTGTATCCTCCAGCCTTCCATTGCCTGCCGTGCTGGGCCGTCTTTTGTGCCCTCTGACTGCGACGTAGCACCGCCGCTAGGATCAAGGGGGAATTCAAGACCGGGGTGGTGATGCATCGTATGGATCAATTATAGTCAAATTCTATGTGCGAGGTGGGTGGTCCCAGAATCCCGACGGCTAACGCGTGGTGGTCCCGCTTTGGCTGTCACGATAGGCGCCCCCGGTGGGTGGTTATTTTGTCCCTTTTCGATGCTTGCAGGTATTACTGACAGATTGGCCTTACTTTTTTGCCTGGAATTTCTCCGTTGTCTTTCTTGATTTTTTTCCCCCTGGGCGAACCGTCCGACCAATTGGCAGCGCGGCCGGTCTTCCGGGACGCCCAGGAATCCAGAGATGAGGGAACTATCGCTGGATACGAGCGAGATGGTTTCCCTTGTCGGTCACGGTCGCCATCCGTCCATCGAGGGCTACCTGTTTTGGCGTTTTGCGTGATGTGTGCTTTGGTGGTGGAGCTGAGGGAGGATTTCCAGGGCATCTCCCGGCAAGTCGTGTTCTGTAACTCTCTTCTCACACTACACACGGGCGCTTGACTCCCCCCCTTCGCTTCAGCAGTGGGCTGGAGCCAAAGCAGTCGTGGGCTTGGTGGCTCTTGGTTGCGGCAAAACATGACATCAAGTGCGCTCCCCCGACGCGCACACCTTTTTTGTGCAGGCTGGAGGCATGTGTCCGTCGAGAACAATCTCCTCGGGCCCCATTTCCCGGGGCTGCGGCTGTGGCGCGGCTGGATTGGGGCCGTCGCCCGAGGCATCGGCGCAGGACAGGAGGCCAGGGGAGGGGTTCGCGTCGACGGCGCGCGGCAGCAGACAGACCTCGGTGTGGCCACCGTCACCCGCCAATCCAGGTGATCCATCGCCACCTCTTTTTGCTCCTGCTTGGCCCGGGGCCAGCAGCATGGGGCCTGAGCCGGGGTTGTTGGCTCGGCTGGTGGACCGGCTCATTCGCATCCCAAAAGCCTGGTCGCGTGCGGAGGAAGGTCCGGCCCTCGACTTGTGGTGGCACAGCGGCCAAAAAAGATGGCACGTTGAGGCCCGCTTTTATCATGCTAGACGCGTGTGTGTGCATGTACGTACCTAGCTATCTCGCTGCGAAAAAAAAAAGAGGGGAAAAAGATCATGGCCAGAGGTGCCGTCTTTTTTTATTCTATTTTATTTATTTATTTATGTATCCTGTTCTGGTGGTGCTACTCAGCCGTCTCCCGCTGCGTGTGAAGCCAACGAGTGCGGGTGCAGGGATCAAGGCCCGCCGCCCTGCCCGGGGCGCTCAGGTACCAAAAGCCAGGCGTGCGAGGCGTGCGACTACGACGCTGGCGGTCATCAGAGCGAGGGTTGGAATCTGTGGAGAACCGAGGGCTCGCGTGGTGGCTGCCGCACTGTGCCTCCTGCGCGGGTGTGGATGGGTGGGGGGCGTGCGTGAATACTCCCAGATGCAATCATGGTAATATCACACTGTCCCGTCCAAGCTGGGCCCAGTCGGCGCAGGGCAGCGGCTCCATCTCCTCGTCGCCCCTGTCCCAGTCTCATCTTGCTCTGCTGCTACTCTCCCTCTGCACTCTTTTCCTTTCCACCTCGCTCCCCGCTCATTTCGGTTTCCGGCGATCGTGTCTTCCCTTTCCCTCGCTCTTATTTTCTGGTTTGATCTTTTTTGCATTTCTCCTGATGTTCTAGAACATAACGTGGTCGCTGCACCTCGTCTTCCTTTGCATCGCTGGGGTATAACCCGCACGCTCCTTATACCACTCTTCCCCTCGCTCGCTCTTCCCAATCTCTGGACCGAGCCCGCTGCCTCTCTCGCCAATACCAGCAGTGCCATTGCCACACAAAGAAGACGGACAGCCCCTGCGCTGACGACCATTCGTCCGTCCGCCGCCACCTGCTGCAGTTGCCCGCGCTGCTGCTCGCCCCTTCGGCGCCGACTACCAGGGGGAGAAAAGAAACAAGACAAAAAAAAAGAAACCCAGAAAAACAAAAAAGAAACCCAGAAAAACAAAAATACCCGCAGGCGCTGCTGCGACTCTAATAGCCACTACTACCGCCCTCTCTCCTGTCGTTGTCTGCTGCGCTGGCTGCTGCGCACACGCCCCCCCGTCCCGCTCCTGCCGTTGGACTGTAATACTCTGTGCGCTGCCTGCATCAACAAGGTGCTTGCTGCATTCAGAACCCGACCGCCTTACGAAGTGAGGTTACCAGACCCATCCAGGGTCGGTGCTTTGCTGTCCGGGCTCCCTACCCCGGTCCCTTCATTCTTCTTCCCCTTTTGCTGGTAAACCCTGCCTCGACCAAGTACATATTTATTGCTCTCTATTTGTCGCGTTCCCTGCCCCCCTAATCGTCGATTTCGGCCTTTCCTCCCCTTTGTTTTCTCCCTCCTCCTCCATCTGCATTCCAAAGCAGCAAGGACTACCGGGCGGCTATTCATGCAATAGACTCTAGAGCAGGCGGCCTTGTTTGTTTTTATTGCTTCGTCTTCTTCTCGACCTTCCTTCAGCAGCATCGCTTCTGGCATTTCCTGGGCTCGGGACACCGTCGGCTCCTCTATCGTGGTCCCGCCACTATTCCCTTACAAGCGGCTCCTCGGGCGCGCGCTCAACCACCGAACAAGCCCCAAAGCGACCGACCGATCGACCGGACTGCTAGTGGACAAAGAGGAGGACAGACCTGACGGCAACGGATCACAGTGGCGTGGGGAGATATCTAGACGACGGACCCAACGGACCCGGCAGCCTGCCTCCTTTCCATAGGAGAAAAGGTATGTGATATTGCCGCTACTGCATCGCCAACCACCGCATCGCACCATCGTGCACACATTCCACACAAAACCCCAGCAAGGCCCGCCCTCGTCTCGCAACAGTCTGATGCATGAACCCATTGTGCTTGCCCCTCTCCGCTGCACCTGAGCACCGCGCCGTGTCCTGTCCCTGTCGGCAGGCCATCCTACTGCAGCCTGCCGCGAGAGAGAGAAAACCCGAGCGCTCATGGGATCTTTCCATATAACCGCCTTGCGTGTTACTCGACCTCTTACTCCCTCGTTTCCGCTTTTGCCAGATCTGCCGCCCGCCGCCATATGCATACTATGCTAACGCACCTATCCTTCCGTTTAGCAAGCTCCGCTCCCGTCTTTCACCCGCCTCTTAGGTGTTATTTGACTGCCCGCCCAACACCCTAATAGTTGCCACCACCGCGAGCTTTTTTCTTCTTTTTTTCCTTCTTTCTTTTCCAGACCATCCACGGCTGGTAAAAACGCGCAAGGACCAGGGATACACCCACCTTCATCGGCCCAGTTTCTTTCAGACTCTGATTGTTCGCTTCTCGTCTGTCTTTGCCCATCTTTCCTCCTGTACACCTACTTAATCTTCTCCACCAGCTGTGCTGGAGGAAAACAGATCGACACTCGGAGATAGAGACGACAGGGTCGGGGAACGATCGGAGGACACACTTAAACAGCAAAGATGAGTGATAAGGGCAACGGAGGCATCGACAGCGGCCTCGTGGGGCACACGAGGGCAAAGTCGGATGGTGACGCCGTTCCCACAACAGAGCCGACCGTGGACACGAGGACAGCATCCTCGCAGGCTCAGAGCGAGGGCGAAACCGAGTTTTCTCAGAACGGTCAACAGAACCCCCGGTATGGCGACGGGTCTGTGGCGAGGCAGCAGGCCCTTGGCTCGCCGTCAACACTAGCCGCACCGCTCTCGCGCAATCCGTCTAGCAGATCGACCAGCTCCGAGTCACATGACAGGCGGCCTCATCGCAGCATGAGGATATTCGAGCCTCCAGTCACCAAGGCAACGCTGAGCGAGCTGGACGTGAACAAGATCATCCACAACCCCAAGCTGAGGCATGACATCAACTTCGATCCCGACCTCCACTTTCGGCCGAACCTGGACGGCGAGAAGGGGCGGAGGAAACAGCAACGGGCGAACGAGTTCTGGCAAAGCCTCAGCCAACAGCTGACCCTGTTCGTGACGGATCGCCCGACATTCGTTGAGCGGTACGGGGAAGACTCGGACTGGTGCCTGCCACGACTGCTGAAGGCTGTCAAGGAGATCATCCAGACGCTCGTGCCGGCGCGGGACCGCGAGTTCCTGGACGAGGGCCTGAACGTGGAGCTGTTGATTCAGCAGTTCAACAGGGGGATCGCGGATCTGGAGAAGTTGGCCTCGTGGCTCTCGTCAGTACTCAAGCTGCACTGCGCTCCTATGAGGGACGAGTGGGTGGACGAGATGTACCGGGAACTCAGCACTGGTAACCGCAACAACGACATCGGCCTTCTCGTCCAGGGCATGCGCAGCCTGCTTAGCGTGCTGGAGGCCATGAAGCTTGACGTGGCGAACCACCAGATCCGCTGCCTGCGACCGGTACTGATCGAGGATACGGCCCACTTCCAACAGCGCTTCTTCCACAAGAAGCTGCAGGCCCGCAGTAAGGTCGACACACCCCGCGCCCGCCTCTGGTATCGCGACGCCGACCGCCAGTACTCTGCAGTGGACACGCCTCTCGAAATACAACAAGGTCTTGGTGAGATGGGCGGCTTCTTCTACGGCATCTCTCGCATGATTCTCCCCTCGGCATCGCACGACAACTTTGACGGCGCCTACCGATTCCCTGGCACTTTCCTCTTCGACCATGACCGGCTGGAGAAGTTGAGCTCGGACGCGGTCGATGCCGTTTGCCTGGACATGTGCATGAAGCTGTACGAGGATCTCGAGCGTGTCTCGAGGGTTGCGCAGACAATGACCCCTTCTTCATTTTCCAACAGCCTATTGCCGCCGACTTCGGTACCGTCCTACGTCCTGGACGATGACAGCTCACCTCTCTCCCGCTCGAACCGGTCGTCCATCAACTTCGACTTCAACACCCCGCCATCGCGGCCCTCCAGCCTCGCCCTGAGCGCTTGCGGCTCAGCCACGTCTTCGCCTCGGACCTCTGCGTGCATCTTCACCTCACCCGCGCCCTCAAATCAGGGCATGGACTCGGCCGCGGCACGGGCCAAGGTCAAGAAGGTTTATGCTTCTCTCGTCGATCTCGTGCAAACGGCGCCGCCGGCGTCCAGCGCAGCTCACAGGTGGCGAGGACTCGTTCCCGACGTGGCCGTGCAGATTCTCCGCTCGACCGAGGCACCACTCGACATGCTGCCCACGATTGAACGCAAGCTCGACTCGTGGCTGTCCAACTGCAAGAGCGAGCAGTTCCGCGAAGCTGAGCAGGCGTTCCACTCGAGGTTGTTCACCGAACTGGCAGGTCGGGTCCGTGAGTACAAGAACCTTTCTGGCCTGGGCCTGTTCTCGGCCGCGACTGGTAGCAAGCTGCACAATGGCCCGGGCGGTGTGGTGGCGACTTCGTCTAGGGATGGAGCCGCCCAACAACCGTTCCTCCAGGTTGACAGGGACGGCGGCAGGAATGGCGCGCGCGAGGAGCACGGCGTCGAGAACATGGCGACGCGCCTCGCGCACCTGGGAATCCTCCACTGGAGGGTGTGGGCCGACATTGCGTACCGTGGAGGCGAGCAGGAGGAGGAGGACTCTCGCGAGGTCACCATGTCAGACTGCTGAGGTAGACTGGCTCGATGATTCACTCGCGCCTTCTCCCCTCTGGGCCATCTCGGACGAGGCATATGCGCCACATCATGCATAGGATGAACCTCGCGGTCTTACATCCCTACATTCAGCATCTCGACCTGCACATATTCCACCACTCGGCATCGAGGCTGATCTGGGGGACCACGCGGTCCCTTCAACTCCTTACACTTTTAATAAGGCACAACCGCCCCCCTTGTCTCGCATTGGGGGCTCTCTCTTTTAATACCCAGCCATTCCATACCCTCTTGATTCTCCCACTCGGGCGAGACGGGAGACAAGAAACAAAAAGACTCTCGCTCTAGATCAGGATATCTCTCTCTCTGCTCGTCACCTCACTCTTAGCTTATAACCTCTCTTGTTGGGTTTTACTCTCTTTTGGATGTGCTGCTCTCAGTCACTTCTCTCTTCTCTTTTCTCAATGGTGTCGGAGTTCTAGGAGCAAGGAACCAAATCATTGCTCTTCCTGCTTTCTGTTTTGTACTGGTTCTTCCTCTTTGTGTTTCTCAACCATAGACTATCCATTGCCACTGGTATCGATACTGCAGAATTGAGGCGTCGTTTTAGGTTGTTATCATCCATCGTTCCGTTCTCATCTATGCTTCTTGGCTCTCGTCCATTTTTTAATTCAGACATATTCTTCGTCCCCATCAATCGAATCTTGTACGCCTACAATTGGCCCTGTCGCAGGTGGTCTTGCGTTGCTAGCCTGAATCCATGTCCCTGCACTCTGCTTGGCTTTAACCGTGGCCAACCGCCTCTGTTTCTAGCTAGTCGCCTCCGTTTCCAGCAAGACAAGACCAGGGGCCAATCAAGCGTCGCTGGTCGTCGCTTTTTTTTGCTGCCACGCCATTGACCCGCACGCAGCAGAGGTTCTTGGGCACCCTTGGATGGCACCCAGCTAACTGCCGTGGTTGTCCTGCCTGTCCTGCCTCTTCTCTCAACCACATCCGTTCACCGCATTATCGGATGAGCTGGAGGGAGGGGATCTCTTTTTTTGATAGCAATGGAATCTGATTGGGAGGCCCTTCCGCGGAGCCCGCAGCCGACGTGCGTCCAAGTAGCAAAGCAAGAAGAGTCACCGGTGGAATCTATATTCGGCCCCGTCGCCTGCAACTGTCGACGGCAGCCAACCAAAGCCGGCAAGACACGAGCGGGAGGTCCAGCACAGCCCAATCCCGGTTTTGGTTTTTGTGGTGGACAGCAATGACGGCGACCTGCGTTTTCCAAGGCGGACGGTGAGCAGGCGCGCAGAACCAATCGCCAGCAGCGACAAGGACAACTAAGAAAAAAAAATAAACATGCAATAGCACACAGCTCGACAGTCCCAATATGGATGCGATGGGGCCTAGGTGCATTGGGGTTGCAGTAGTGGGGGGTTGGCCGGTATCGGCTCGACGTCGGTTGACTGGCAGCCCTTTCCAAGAAAGAAAAAAAAACACAACCGATCACCGCCTCAAAGACGCTGCGTTTCCAGCGGCCCCAGAACGAGAGAAGCACCCCAGACCCGAGAGAGAGAGAGAGAGAGAGTAGACGGGAATGTGACGCGCAAAGGAGCGTCACCTACAAGGCTGACGGGAGGGGAAGGGAGGGGAAGGGGGCGGCCAGTCGGGAGATGGAAAAGTCTCCAACCAACAGCAACACAAGGCGCGAGTTGGCAGGCAGCGGAGCGAGCGAGTGGGTTGCTGGGGTATGCAAAGAAAAGGGAGGAGGGGAGGGGGTGTGTGTGTGAGCGAGCGGGTGGATTCACCGACAGGCGCGCACAGTGTGCATAAAGCCCACGCTGGTGGTGGTGGTGGTGGGGGAGAGCTGTTTTGTGCACGATTTGGGGGAAGGGGGAGGT